>JAODUP010000122.1:865000-920000 GCA_025642065.1 Paralvinella palmiformis
TGAGTGGCGACAGGTTTTTACTCTTTGTATATGTTGATTGAAAAATATTGAAAACTCCCACGTCGAGGACAGTCAGTGACAGTCACGTGATATTTATGACTGTTATTACGGCGGCGACATAAAAATAGAACTTTCTTTGAAAACCAAATTCTTGGAAAGCATATATGCCGACGAAATAAAATTGGCTGAAATTAAGGGTTTACAGGAACATCGGGTAAACTTCATTGATGTGTGGATGTAACCGTAGACGTGCGTGAGTCTTTTACATGTATATGTAAATGTTAGGTTGTCATGCTGTACGAGTGGAGGATCTTCCACATATGTGACCATTACATGACTTCTTAACACCATAATGAACATAAGATTGTCTTAATGTTCGTACCTGAATTTAGCCAACGCCGTTTTGATTATTTATAATTTATTTATTAAGGGTATTGATAGCAACGGTATAACTAATAATAATAATAATAATAATAATAATAATAATAATAATAATAATAATAATAATAATAATAATAATAATAATAAGTTAGCAATGTTAATAATAATAATGTTAATAATAATAATAATCATAATAATCAGAACGGTTATTAACATGGATAGTTATTAACCAACATCGTGTAGGTGACCTGTAATTTAATTCTTCCACATAGGTCCCAATTCTAAATGAATTTGTAATAGATGCTACATCTTGAAGAGAAAATCTTAGTCATGTCTCCACCTGGACTAAAACATACAAGATCTATCTAGTGTCTCTGACAATGATATAAAGTGCTTCAGGCTTCATAAGTTATTACAAAAATAATTAAGTAAAAATAAACAGAAAAATTAAACATTCGCAATTTATTTAGTGAAAACATTAAAAGTATTAATTAGCAAAAATGTGCTCGAAGAATCATTTCTAATGATTAATTAAGCTCTTTGTTATGATGCTTTCAGGTGGGGGTGGCTTGTGTTGATACGGAGAGGAGAAAGGTGTCGTTTGTTTGCTGTCATGGTCAAACACCTGTTGCATAGGATGTGTTTTGTCGTGTTTAGAATATAGAATTAGAGCTAGTAATAGCCGGGAGTCGCTGGCATAGCGGTAATAACACGAACATTAACACGAACAATACCTACGGCAACGACAACAGCATCACCAACAACAACAACAATAACAACTTGGACAACGATGAGTATCGGCTATATCTATAATTATCACTCTTCAAAGTTCTCATTATCGTCTTCAATATTCTCGTTCCTAATACTGATACTATTACTGTTGTGTTTCTTACTGTCATTGTCGTTGTTGTTAATGTCGTTGCTGTGATTATTGCTGTTTAATACTGATTCGGGTAACTATGTATTATTGTTGTTGTGGTGATTGTTGTTACTGTTGTTATTCGACGATGGTCGTTGATTCTGTTTTCACAGCGCCCATGTCGTTTGGTTTTTATCGTCATTGTCGTTACATCAAGTTAACGACATATCGTCAGCTAGCATATCACCGAGTTTTACGTCTTTCGGATCTGACTTCGCATATTACGTTACCACCTACTGTAATTCCCCCCTCCCAGTACGCGGCGTTGACAACACAACTCCCCGCCGACATACCTCCGCTCGGGAGCGAGAGGCAAACAATTGGCAGTCTAATTTAGCGGAGATTAGATCTTCGCCAGCGAAATGATATATAACGTCGGGCCAACGTCGGGCCAACATCGGCCCGGAGTTCTCGATCGGCGACAGTCATTTGTCACCGAGATAACATCTCTGACACCTGACACGTGAATTACAGAGGAAATGCACGACCGAGATGTATCGGTGACCCCGCGAGGCGGCGTCCCTATCCGCGGTGCGGGCTCGTGGACCAATCAGCGTGATCGACTAGCAGAAACGACACCGGATAAGCGGTCGTATCTGATAACCCGGAGCTCGGTAAGAATCGAATTACCATCCGCGCGACTCCGGTCCCCCGACCCCGCGGGGACGGACCGTCGGGGCTCGGGGGTTACCGGGCCTACAGTCGGCCGTAACCAAAAACACGTTCTAGGCCGGGAGGAAGGAACTTCGAGATAAGACACCGACGCATTGTTTGCTAGTTTCACACTCTGTTATTAGTTACAAGTGTAATTAACGGCCAGTGCAGGTTTTTTTCTCCTATCCGCTTCCAACAACCAATCGATCATTTTTGGTGACAGTCATGGGAACTCGGTGGACCAAAGAGAGAGAGTGAGAGAGAGACAGTGTGTGTGTGTGTGTGTATGTGTTTGTGTCTGTGTGCGTTTGTAACTAAGCGTGCACTTTATGCGGCTCGATTTTGTGTAGAAATCAGCTCCTTTGGGACAAAAAGCTTTGACAGAAAGAGAAAGGAACGTGAAATATCTACAAACGATCTCTATAGTCGGTGTTCATTTTCGGCAGATAATTTATTTGTTTTTATTCATCTCGTCGATTGTTCGAGATGATAAATATCGCTCGACGTCTGTTTTGTTCTTCGAGATTAGTTTGGTCGTTCGTTAGTTATGAACAGGTAAAAGTACACCTGGACAAGTTGATGTCTCTCTCTCTCTCTCTCTCTCTCTCTCTCTTATATATATATATATATATATATATATATTTGTGTGTGTGTGTGTGTGTGTTTAGAACTATACATCCATAAACCTGGATATTATTACTACATCTGGACGGTTCGTCAGTTTGTGGAACACAGACCACCAGCTGTCCGTATTTGATAAATACGGCGAACCCACCGAGCAGCTTAATTGTTTGCAGTTTGTCATCTGCTATTTACCCTCCCCCCATACACAGAGATGATTACATTAAAAAACTACAATCTATAAACTGTTCATACAACAATAGGAAGAGAACAAAACATACCGTCTACATTAAAGAGTTATCGTCTTAAGACAGCCATTAATCAGAACAGGACGACAAGAACGAGTCATTACTCATCAGTGAGGATAACTCATTGAGATAACCATCGGGTCGGAGGAGATGTGATTTAAACTTTATGTCTACACCGTAGTCTACCCGTAACCTCTACACACATTATGTCTACCCCATAGTCTACCCGTAACATCTACACACAATATGACAACAATAATCAGATTTATGACAACAATAATCTGATTTATGACAACAATAATCTGAAATCTGGATCTAGAAGATCTCCCTCCCCCTTCCAGCCATTGAACAACACAAATACTTATATAAAACGATATTATTAATATTTTAACCAATAAACATCGTCATTTGTTTGATTTTATCTTCCAGTTGAGTCAGGTTGAGGAATATTGGCTCGTAATTTATCAATAATTAGACCTTGTCGGATAACATTATAATCTAGAGGCTCTCCTTAAATCATGACTGTTTTAAAAAAATGGCGCATAAATGGACCATTTCAATCTTAAGGGTGCCATTATGGACATAAAATATATCATATAATAATAATAATAATAATAATTACAAACTTATATTGCGCCAATATCCTGAAAAAGAATCGAGCTCAGTGGCGCCCCTATAGTACAGGCTTTAGCCAAACTCATAGTCCAAGTATAATGGAAAGTTCATCAACAAATGATCAGATGGAAAGGAAACTTAAGAAGGATAAGTAAGTTTGAAAAGGTGAGTTTTCAAATGGTGACGGAAAGAAACTATGCTATTTGATGACATAACATATTCAGAGAGTGAATTCCAAAGAGTAGGGACAGCAAGTGAAATATCACGAGACCCAGTATGAGTTTTAACCCTTTTAATCCAGGATAACTATAAAACAGACACACAACATCATGTTCATTTCTTTATTTCTGAAGGGTGCACTTAAATAAACAATTCAGCTTAACCTAATCGGTATGTTATGTGATTTAATTTCCTTGAGACTATACATCATAAATCAACGAGATACCTGTACCCGAGTACTCACCAAACTTGGTTTCGAGTGCGGGATGGGTGTGGGTAGTTTTGTGAATATTTGCGGGTATGTTAGTTTAATCATTCCGGCATTATATAATGTGTAAGTTAAAAATAAACTTGTCGAGTGTTTAATATCAATTTCTTTAGAATTGTTAAAGTTACGGATAAAGAGACCTTTGTACAAAAATGTCAACAGTAAATAGCACGCCTGGTCTCAGTTATAAATATCTGAGTGATTAACACAAACACAATATTCTAATATTGTAGTTTATTGTTGTCTGGTAATATACTTAGTTAACAATGTCTCACTCAGGTGCAGGTAAGTTCACAGCCTATGTAGGTACCCAACAGTATACCTGTACTTTTTTTGTGCGGGTACGGGGACCAGTATGGGCATGAGTTGGTTTTGGGTGGCAGGTGTGAGTAGTTCTTGGCCTAACTCGTAGCGCAGTTGGACGTAGACATCTAGTACGTAGGTTCAAATCACAGTCGAATTCCGTCTAAAGAATGTTTCATCTTTCACTTCGCCTCATTCCCTATGACCCAGAGGCGACTCACTTGAGAAACATTCCACAACTATAGATAACTTGGTACTATTCGTACACCGACTCGGACGTTTACCATGTAATACTCTAACTACTGCGCCAGAGGTGCCCCTTATGCGAATGTGTCAACTGTCTACCCAAGTGGCGCCACCTTTGTCCGACATACAGAGCCGTCTGTCGGCAATATCAGAAGAAGGAATTTATAGCCGTATCATAAACGATTAAAATGTTGGCTTTTTTAACGATATGTTTAGGAAATAGAATACGATAACAGAGGCAGAAGTAGATGATACCAGACTATAGCATGTAAACAGATATGATATGAATTAATATGATATTAAATGATATGATACGATATGACCAAAATAATAAAGAAATGGTCACGCCCGTGATATAGGTGTGTGTGTATGTGTGTGTGTCTCTCTGTGTGTTTTATTCACAAATTATAAGGACCGTTCACTCTTTGAAACCTAAGGTTTAATAAGTTGACCAGACGAATTAAAGATTACCACTTTGTTAACACACACACACACACACACACACACACACACACACACACACACACACACACACACACACACACACACACACACACACACACACACAGAGAGAGAGAGAGAGAGAGAGATACCACCAGCCATCACTAAGTCATTAATTTCTGTCTTAATGAAGTTATTCACAGACACACCAATTTAGATAAGACATTTCAAATCAAAAGATGCGACAAGAGGACATATGTGTACTGTTCATCACCACAACAAAGATGACTGTGGTTAGCTACATGGCGCACGATACAAGGTAACTGGCCTCTCGTCACATGAATGTGGATAGATAATAGCTTTCTAAACAATAACTGAACCGTGAACGTCACAGAAGACTGATCTATCAACATTGGGGGGGGGGGGGAGGATGAGGGTGTTTCGGGTAGACTGGAGTTAGCTGCTGATGTCTATGTCGGGGGGGGGTAGTGGCACCCCCCTCCCTAAATTAGGAGCACCCAAGTAAATGATAACAGAGTGTCCACGTTGATTTATTGCATTATTCACTTCAAGCAGGCTTCAATTACGTACATGTATGGTTATGTTATGATGAGGTACGGGCACTTGTTCAACAGTTAACTGAAGTTGTTGTATAGGAGCGTAGATCCTGGAGATACACGGGGAAAATATCTTTCTTTTATGACCCTGAATGTCGCCGAAGCACCTGTTACGTTTTTGAAGCCTCTTTTATTCACCCCCCCCCAGTTCTATTATCTAGGTTAACGTCATCATATATCTAAAGATACGCCGCTGGCGGTGAACAATCAACTGTGCGTTGTTCAATTTAATTATGGGATGTCGGGGACTACAGATGGCTAAATGATCAACTATAATGTTTTTATCGTTGATAGTTCTTTATTTATATAAAAACAAGTTCAAGTCCAGCATTAAAGATCTAAGAACCTCACGTCAGTGTTTAAGCTTGGATCCCAGCACAACACATTTAGTAGCGTGGTACACCACAAACTACCAAAGTCGTGATGATGATGATGATGATTGATGTTTTACGGCCACTTTTGCGCACGTGGTAGGAGGCTAAATGGGCCAAACCCAAGTCGCACAGAACGCGTTTTTCGCGAAACACAACAACGACAGTAGTTCCCGATAATCTTGATATTTATTTTCTGCCTGTCGAAGTTTGATGATCCCACAAGGCAGTTTGTTAATAGCTTATTGATGACTTGATCGGACCCATCCTCAATCCGGATCATATGTTCAGCATCTATTTGGGATGATCGAGGTCATTTGGAAGAATAGCTCATGAGCGAAATCTTGTCCGGACCTTTCATTTGTCGGGGACATATTGGTTATAGGTTTTTTTGAATAAGTTTTCCGGAGCTAAGATCGTAGTCTGCTGAT
The DNA here is from genome assembly GCA_025642065.1 of Paralvinella palmiformis. NCBI lineage: Eukaryota > Metazoa > Annelida > Polychaeta > Terebellida > Alvinellidae > Paralvinella > Paralvinella palmiformis. Next base: position 871,335 of record JAODUP010000122.1, read on the forward strand.
GGCCTTACACCCAGGGGCACAAAATAGTCAGTGTTCTGGAATAGAAATCCATGTGGATCACTTACTGTCCGACGACTTGATGCTAGTAATTTTTTCGTTTGTTTAATTTTGACACTACAACAATCCCACTCAACTTTTCTCGTTCGTCAAAGCGTTCTGCGTGTTTTGGGCGTCAGTCGTGTTTCATTCTTCAATAAAAGGCTTCAGTCTGATCATCTGGTGTCTCTTCGTCATGCATATCAGCTGTAAACAGTGACCAAACTAAACATTCAATTAGTTCAACCCTTTGACTAATTGTAAGGTCACACATCGGTCTTTGTTTACAGACTGATTCAATCCGTCTTTTATAGATACACAATCTCCCATTATACACTTCCTCTGACATTACACTTATTTATGGCCTAATTAACAACTAAACGTCTGAAACATGAAAGGAATTAGATTGAGCATAATTCTTAATAAAAGTTTTCATATAATTTTATTTAACTACAAATGAGTCATAACATCTACAAGGATCTGATAACATCGATCATTCATCTAGGAAAAGGTGCCTCCGTGGTCTAACTGGTAGCGTTTGGATCACCACAGATCACCACCACCGGAGTTCGAATCTCGGTGTGGGCATGTCTTAATGGTGTTTCATCTTTGACTTCGTTGCTTTACCTTTAGAAGTCGCTCGGCCCATTTGGGCCACCACGTGCACAGAAGTGACCGTAAAACACCAATCATCATCAATTTGTGAATCAAGTAAACATTGAAACCTTTTTCCAAACTGACACTTTTTGGGGGGGGGATGTCTAAATGTCTAGTTTGTGAGAGGTGAAATAGTTGACGGGATCGCTGACATGACAACGTACCATACCTGTAGCTCCAGTGCCAACGATCTTGATGATGAAGCTCTAGTATAAAGCTTCATGTGTTAGGCGCAGCAGCCTGATGCCGGAAGCGGTCAACATTCGGGTGAAGATGATAACCGGGAAAAAAATCATCTTGAGCGGATTGGAGATAACAGTGAGCATCACGCTGAGATAACGATGGATGGTCTGCCATAAGTCTTAGTGATAGATGATGAAACGCTCATCAAACGGTCACATGACAACTACACGTGATCTTAATGTCATAGAATTATGGCTGCATGGTTCTTTTTTGTTTACGAGTCGAGTACACCGAAGTCTTCACTATTTACCATCCCCTGGGTGCTTCACGCACGCGCGCGTGTGTGTGTGTGTGTGCGCGCGTGTGTGTGTGTGCGCGCGTGTGTGTATGTGTGTGTGTGTGTGTATGTCGCAGTTCGTTTGATGTGACAGTCGCTGTATCTGGTTAACCATATTATTAGCATGATAAACTATGATAATTTCCTAGCTACATCAATGACATTTAGATCTGGTGTCAGTTAAATGATTCTCTCTCACATTTATTATAATGATTGTTTATGTTGTTTTTGTTTGCTTTTGTTTCAAGGTCATAATTATTAGTCTGTCCATAAACAAGTTTGTGTCTCGTTGATATATCTGTTTGTGAGCCCCCTCCCCCTCTCTCTCTCTCTCTGTCTCTCTCTTCTCTCTCTCTCTCTCTCTCTCTCTCTCTCTCTCTATATATATATATATATAGTGGATTACGTTTATGTATGAGAGAGGAGAATCGTAATTGCTAGACTTATGGTTGGATACAGTTATTGAATTAAAGATGAATCCCCCATAATCTACGCTCCTTTCTGTGTGTGTATGCATATATGTATGTATGTGTGTCTATGGATGTGTATGTGTATGTATGTGTGCATGTATGTGTGTGTGTATATATGTTAGAGTATGTGTACTTCCTAGCCTTTCGATCGTCTTCCAAAAGACTTACCTTCACACCACCTGATAACAGCGGTCATCAAAGCTAGAACGGTAAAGTATGACGTCAGCATTGTCGTGGCTTACGTCATGAAGTCAGTAGCCGACGTCACGAAGTCGTTCCTCAAAAGATGCGCATCAACTAAGATTGGCCGATAGCTAGGCTTACTAAAAACAGATCCCGAACATTTCTCTTCGAGCTTTATTAGTTCCTATGGATCATCGAGTCTTGACGACGAATAAGATCCAGACGGACACACGTTCAAGCGTCAATCTCGTCTCGCGGTAATGGCACCGTCATCCGGACACTCGGTAAACATCCGGGACTAACTGATCTATGGGCTGACCGGATCGCCCACCACACGCCGTAACGACACCGTTCGACTGGGATGCGGAGTTCCTGGATTCAGGATCAAGACCAGCCAGTTCCGTGAGACATTTCCCACCGTCTTATAACCATTGTTAAGAGTGTTATAGACGACGTCTAGGGTCTCCTGACTGCAGATTGACCAACCTCAGACGGAGTCCACCAACTCGGATAGTATCAATGAGCCTCCTCCTCCTCACTACTCGACTCACCAACTAACTGACTATTTGGCTAATCGTAGCCAGCCCTCAGATGTGGCTTTTATAAACAGCTCAGTGCTCAAGTTTTGCCGATGATCGGCAGAGAAAAGCCGAGAGAGGGAGCCACACACGCGCCGAGGTAAACAAGGCCTCCCGGTGGCTGGTGTTTCGTTGTCCGACTTTTCAAAATCGCCTTCATTCAATCGTCGTTGGCCGACTCGTCGTCGTCTACTCGACAGGCGGCGTGCAGGTTAGAAATATGACGTCGTCGTTGTTGGGTACCGGTAGGTGGCCGTTTAGGGTACCCGATCTGTGGGCAAGTCTCGGCCGTTCCTGGCTCGGCGGTACCCCCGACGGATGCGCGTTTCAATGACGTGTTTTTGATTATAGCCGGCTAATCAATGTGCGCTGCCTTCCGACGAGCTACAAACGGCGTTTACCTCCCACAAAAAGTATTCCACCTCACGGCCCCGCCCCCTCTTTCTGCCGTACTACATGTCGTTAACGTGTAAAGCTGTCTAGAACGCCCCCCGGTTTGGTGGTGTAAAATTTAGCCGCCGAAGAGAAAAGAAATGGTATGCTCTCTTTTGATTGTTGGTGATCGAGTTACGGGTACTCCCGACGGGCCACAAGTAGAAAATATTATAACTTGAGACAACAACAATAATAATGGTCCCTCGTCACAAGTCTGTGGCCGTAGCTATGCGCCATTAAGAGTGGGGTAAAATATCGTTAATTGTGTTTTTCACGATAGGGGGTGATGTATTAAACACGAAAACACAATCAGATTTCTGGCGATTCGTTCAGATCTGTCCTCATCGCTCGGTTTACTTGTGGTAAATAGAATCAACGTCTAAACCGTTTGTCGTAAGTGTTATTACCACACCGACCGTTTGTTAGACATCGAGTAAAACCATTTAATTTAGGCATAAAGATCAGCTTTATTATTTACAATGATCATTAGTAACTCCAATTCATAATTACGTTGGGGAAATGGCAACACATCTACACTTTCAGCGGGAACACACTTTAAAATATTGATAATGTAGTGAATATTTGGGAGAAAAAATTATTTTCTACACATATTGTCATCATCATCATCATCATCATCATCATCATCATTAAAATGAGCAGTAATAGTAGAAGTAATATTAAATATTTTGTCAAATTACGTTAATAATTTATACCAAGTTTCAGAATTTTTGGCTAACTTTTTCAAATATCAGTTATATGTTTGACTATATTACATAACGATTTCACGTAATTGGAACCGTTGCTCCCATTTCTTATGGTAAGTTTATTTATAAATTACACTGCTTACTGCGACTGCAAGGTTCGCCCGAACTCTTAATTCTAAATACAAGCAGCTTGCTTACGACTTGTAGTGATTTCAAACAGCAGGCGAACAGAGTAAGACATTCAATCATCGCTTCAGCGGATTGCCCTGGATCAGTTGAAGTAATGATAGCTGGACTACTAAAAGTGTAAACTAAATCATTATATTAGCTGTAACTAACTCCTAGGATAACAATAATATAACTAATAGATTAATTATTATAAGCACAGAACAAATAGTTTGTCTGCAAAATTTAATATAATAATAATAATAGGCAATGATTTATTTTACTTGTTATTTGAAACAAGGCATCGTGTCATTCGTTTCATCGGTCGTCCATAAATGTGTCCTACTGTTAAAGTGATCATTATGTTATTTTCAGGCCGAGTAAGGCGCTGAACATGTAGCACACAAGCATAAACGAGCACGTTATGATTCAAAAGTATAACTGAGACATTATGACAAATCTTACGCGATGTTGAAGTCCCGTGTGAGTTACTGATTAAGTTATTATATTTTTTGAATAACCGCGGTATTTCGTACGCCCATGAAATATAGTTTAGGACGCGGGAAATAAAGCTATTTTATGGTGATTCCCACGGACAGACCTAATACTGGCATCCCAATCTTAACACGGAAGTCTACTGACGAGCACTCTACAAACTACGCTAGAGAATTACGGTATAGATTTGAAGCATCAATTACATGTTGGTAATTGGACTAAATAACATTGTATATAAAAATAAAAAATAAAAAAAATAAAATCATCTAGTGAAACGCATGATTAAGTTTTGGAACACGGAACAATTTAATCATATCCAGAAATATTGCTATCTATCTGCCTATTTATCTGTGTATAAATTCATGCACCAACATAACCATATACCTAGATATATAAAAATGGTATATACGAGATAGATAGATAGGTAGATAGATAGAGTAGCACGCACCCACGCACGCACACACGGATGCTCGCACGCACGCACGCACGCGCACACAAACACACACACACAGAGGTAGAGAGAGAGAGAGAGGTGCAAAAATACATACACGGCGGAAGTGAAGTGATTAAATGTCAGTATTTTCGGCTATAAATATCCCTAAAACACCGAGAGCCACAAATTATTCAAACTTGAATATATATATATATCATAACTTAATATATATATATATATATACACATACACACACACACACACACACACACACACACACACACACACACACACACACACACACACACACACACAGAGAGCTACAGCAATCGCAACTCAAACTTCGATGGTCCCAAGTATATATACATAACAAAAGCCCCATAGATAGCTATAATGTGTCGTATAAAGCAAGTTATAATATTTGCTTCTTATAAAATAAACAAGATTTCTATATATAAAATAACATCTGATATTATCACTTTATAAGAAGTTTTGATGACTAGATTATGGTCATCAAATCTGCTTAATTGGCAATTATATACCATTTATTAGCTAACAGTTATGAGTGTGTCTCGTAAACACATTTATCTTATGTATTTTAAATAATTTCTCCGCCCCCCAAACAAAAATCACCCAAAACGACGATTCAGTTCCTGAATATTTATTACATATTGATCTATAATATTGTACCAACTTCCGATTAATTTGTTAAAAAACAGAGGACTAATATAACAATGGTAGACGCAAAATAAACCGGATGCCGGCAAAAAACGGTAATTGTACTATTTTGTACCCAGGACAATTGGGAATTTTGTGCATGAGGTATTTTATAAGTACCACACCTGGGAACAAAATATTTTCTCACTCACTGACTGATTCACTCGTCACACTCAGATGGGAGAAGCTCAGATTGGCTTAAAACAACATAACGAATGCTAGTGGTAGACTGTATTAAGTCCTTTTTATCATGTTAAATTTTAAACTATTTAGTTATCTCAACCAATGTAGTTTATATTGAGGTTAAGACCTTTATTCTATTCTTAGTTCTGTTTTCCCAATGACATGTTTTTATAATATAATTATTTATTTTATGTTTTTTAAAAACTTTATGACATATTTGCGCTTTTTGAGCGAGCCGTTGAAGTATTTAGTTGGGAAATTCTACCTTTGAACAAACTGCAGCTGATAATAATATCGTTCACAATTAGTTGTAAATGATGCTTTCTAGCTCAAATATAGAATATACAATAAAATCGACTTCAATTGTATTTGTCGTAGAATGGTATTCCCAACCTAAGTTATTCAAGGTTGTCTGAAAAGGTTTGCCAGATATAATATTCAGAACTGTTTTGTAGGTAAGATAATGATGATGATTGATGTTTTACGTCCACTTTTGGGCAGATGGTAAGCTAAATGAGCCGAGCGACTTCCAACGGTAATGAAACGAAGTCAAAGATAAAACAACCTTCAGATATGCCCACGCCGAGATTCGAATACGGGTGGTAGTGATTTGTGGTCCAACACGCTACCGCTAGACCACGGAGACGCCCTATATTTCCCTAGGTAAGATAATTGCTTGCAAAAAGACAGGAAGTCTGATAAACTTTACGAATTTTAATGTATGTTTATACACTTCCATGACAACCACAATATACGATGCAGATACCCACAATGCAGAAGGCTTCCCTTCCCTTTCGTTGATGAGCCATTTAGTAATTAAAAAATCGTGTGGATAATGAAACAAATAATAAAATAATAATTATGGATATGGCGAAGTTAAGATTAGGATAGTCCGTTCAGGATCTATTTTGCTGAAGTTTATGACGAGACTGATAATAGCGAGCATTTGATTCTCTCATACCGTATGAAAAACAGGGTATTTTAAAGTAATGCTTATCTCCGGGTTACTCTCTGGATGGAGGACAACGAGCATGAATTACTAACTGATGGAAGACGGATCTTGTTTGTTAGTAAAATATATTTGCTGATGTTCAGGACTGTGTCACCTGCAGGCCGTTTTGATTTAACCGAAGACCATATATATCATGGTTTATTGATACAGTTGACTGATCCTATCATTGAATTAGATCGTTGAACGAGTTATGAGAAAATATTAAAATTAGTTTATGATTTCCCTATTAACGTTAGTATGAACAATTAGCAATTATAAGATGGCTATAAGTATTTCTTGTTAAGCAACTCAATCAGAAATTTCATACTCAGGCAAGAGTTCGCTAGATGGCGCTTCTACGCAATTAGGTTGCAATTAGCCGGGGAGTATAGGATGTTAAAATAATTAGGGGGGGGGGGGGTTCTTCTAAGTTATAAAATATACAGGACCAATAACTCATTAATATATTATATGCACTTAGGATTAAATAATGTAATACTTAATACGATTGATTAAGTAATAAATAATAGTGGAAATAGTTCACAGTAAATAGAGTGTTAAAACTCTATTGTAAAGATGAGATAGCGTTTGAATAGAGCATGTATTTTCGGCTGTTTTCGGTTATTAAGAATATTACTAGTTCAAATTACATGTATGATAAAACATTTACAAAAATTCTATCATAAATAATTTTCCATCCCGATGCTTTGCCTGCATTTTGCTGACAACACAGTCATCTGTTCGGATAAAGGAAAATATTACTATGGGTGATGTTTAAGAAATACATATAAATATATATATATAAATACATACAAATACATAAAAATACATATAAATACATATATATCACAGTAAGTAGAGCATTAAAAGCTGGTTTAATTAACACTCAACCAGGATATATTTTATCGAGCTATTTGGTTATTAAATATCTATATTTACTATTTTTAAAATCTTGATGGACTTTTAATTATAATTCAGAAATGGATTGAAGTATCATTATTTTGTGACTCGGCATTTTTGTGTGTGGGGTGGTTCTCGCGAGACTTGTAAGGTCCACACTTCCCGAATGTTAAGGAGTTGATCAAATGACCCTAGGACACATACTTTTCTTGGCCAGGGTTTTAGATCAACTATTTACTTCTTGGTAAGGTCTCGATATATCCCTTTATTTTTTAGTAGTAATATCCAGGAAATCAATGTTAGGAAGTGATAAGCTTAGCACGAATAACATAGTTATATAGCAGCGCCACTCTGCGGATTAGTTTCAAGCTATCCCATCAAGGGGCTGGAGATACGGTATATGTCTTCATATCGAAAGCCCACCTCTTCCTTAGCTGATCGCTGAAAAATCGTCTATGTATTCCGGATACGTTTGTCAACGCTTTTCACCTTTTTCTAAGAGAATACACACGTGTAAGCAGACGTAAACACATTTACACGTATATCAATGAGTTGCGTGTTCTATGACTATTAGCCATATCATTATATGTTTGGTGTGTCTCCCATACAATAACGGTGACACGCCCTCATGTCATCTTGTCTTATCATTCCTGACATAATTATTTTATTTATATAGATATGACAAACGTAAAACCTCTATAACCTACACGTCTCATGCTAAATAAACATCTTTATAGATGGCAGTGAGTTTATTTCCTCCCGTGTACATGTCAGTCACCTAGTTAGTTACACAAAATACCTAATGTGTACATCCATTAATCAAACTCTATATTTCTACACTTTATCGATATTAATATCAATCTGAATGATAATGATTCAGGTGCTAAGCACATCATCATACTCAGCTAGTTAATGAGTTAGATAAATATGTAGATAAATATATGTACATAGAGAGGTAGATAGATAGGTAGAGATATAGACAGATCGAGAGAGAGAGAGAGAGACGCAAATGTATATTTAATCTACGATTATTACACACAATTCACTGGCAACGGACAACTCCAGTCAATTTCTCCGTTATTTTTTTTATTGAAAGTGTTCTGGAGTAAAGCCGTATTGATTGACTCGTACATTTATTTCATAATTACTATTCCCGACGTATCTGGAACACAGTTCACACAGTGTTTGATGTGTAGCCAGTTCGTCTCTGTACCATCATGTCCATTTGCCGAGACACCTATTGACCTTCATGTGTCTGGTTCACGCTAATTAGTGCGCGTCCTGACAAACAATTTATGGGTTCTCACGGTTGCAATGGTCAGTAATAGGCCACGATTGAGGTCGGAATGTACATCATCAGGTAACAGGGGACATCTACACGTAAACGATGTGTTTTGTTGTCTGTCCCTGTGTCTGATTACTACTTCATCGTTGCAACATCACAAATGCATTAGTGTAGCAATACATCAACGGCTAGGCCAAAGAAACCAACGTTCTGTTTCTCGACCATTTAAACAGATGTACTATGATTTATTTTAAAAAGCTGTGTAAATGTGATTAGCTTGATTGGTTGAGATGTTTTGACCAGATGCCATCTGACTATATTCCCTTACTGTCCGATTTGAGGATGTGCATTTAGGAGCAAAATCGCGAGATGAGGATGTTTCAAATTTTCTGTTAAAAGTTTGTAACTTGAACTAGGGATGTCAGTATTACACTTTGTGTGCACTATTTCAATTAACCACAGTTGGGTTAAACAAATACAGGCGTAGATTCATCCTGGCCTAAGTTAGTTTTCCTGTATTTGTTCCCACCCATCTAATAGCCATATGCATCTAATGACCGAATCTAGATTGGACGACACATGTCTGGCGGGTGGTCACGTGTAGAGTACCGGTGATCGCTGATTGGCTAAAGTATCCCGACATTATTCGCTCATCGAAGATATATAAGTAAGCAGAACGAAATGTTATGACAAATTAGCAGAGCAAGTAATCAAACTTTATTAGCGAACACTGGGCCAAATTTGAAGTTACCGATGGCTAGAGGTATGTTTCAGCTAACTTGTCTTCTGTGTTTGCTCGTCTTTGTGACGGCATCCACCGAGCAGGATTACAAGACCAAGAGTTACAACAACTTAGAGTACAAGGGTACTGAGAAGGGTAGCGAAGATTCTCAAGTTTATGTCTATCCCGCAGGCTTCAAGGGTGGAAGATATTATTACGGAGGAGTCTATAGAGGTAAGATTTGTCCAATATTTAGAAAAAAGCCAACAACTGTCAACTTGTTGCTGATGTAAACAAAGTGAATATAACAGTAGAAGGTCCAACTGTTCTGAAGGGGAATATGGAAGAAAAACGGGAAGTGAAATGCCAAACACCCATCAGACACATCTAACTCGAACTCGGTGTTGGAGTCTGTAGCCAAACATATTACTTGTTCGGTTAGGGAGTCGCTCTCTAAATCTGATGTGAGTTTCATTTCTCATTTCAACTCATTGCACCAACTGGCGCCTCCGTGGTCTAACTGTTAGCACGTTGCACACTAGATCACTACCACTTGAGCTCGAATCTCAGCGTAGGCATACCTGAAGGGTGTTTCATCTATGACTTCGCTTCATCACCTTCGGAGGTAGCTCGGCCCATTTAGCTTACAATTCATCATCACCGCTTCATTACATTTGGAGGTTTCTCGGCCCATTTAGTCTACCATTTGTACAAAGTGGTCGTAAACATAAATCATCATCATCATCATCATCATCATCATCACCGCTTCATTACATTTGGAGGTTTCTCGGGTCATTTAGTCTACCATGTGTACAAAAGTGGTCGTAAAACATCAACCTCCATCATCAATCATATCATTACATCAGGAAATTGCTGGGATAATCAACTTCTATGTATAACAATTTGCCATAAGCAGCAGTTATCAGTTACCACAACAATATTTAATAATGGACTTCCATTGCATTTCGTTATCATAATTCAAATTAGAACACCTTTTTCATAACTGTCCCAAATCCTTCCATTCCATCTTCTGCTATTATGATTATTGGAGTAACAATTTCTTTCTTTTCAGGATCTTGTCAGAGCGATGGGTTGTACTATCGTGACGAAGACAGTTTTGTCGTGTGTTCGAACGGTAATGCCTATATCCAGCCTTGTGCTCCAGGTACGCGGTCATCAGGGCAGCACAGATACAGTCCAGGATACTATTACGGTTACTCGGACTTCTGTGATGTAAATCTCGTCGACCAGGGATTCGGCCCCGCTCACTACGCCCCCTATGGAGTACCCACCTATAATTCACCAGGATATGGGTAAGATTCTTCATATGTGAGTCGAGTTAGAAGCATGTTGTTCTCGATTTGCAAAAATTATGTTGGTGAAAAAAAATCCCATAACATCAGAAGTCTATTAAGCGAAGTAATTATTAGGCGATTGGTAGCGCAACGCTCCTCAGAATAATAAATCGTGGGATCGAATGCCAGTGTTACTAGTATCTGTGAGCTGTTTATTCCATAAAAGAAGCTTCGGCCTCATCATATGATTTCGTATAAATTCCTCGGACATATATGCCAGGTATGAATAGCCCCTTAACTAAGCAACAATGATTCACTTAACCCATGTAAATGTATATGTAAATATAACCGTTTTATGGCCACGTTTGTGCACAAGGTAGGCTAAATGGGCCGGGCGACCTCCAAATATAATACGGCGAAGTGAAAGATGAAACATCCTTCTGCCCGGTCGGGGTCTTACTCCATCGAAGAAAGCGAAGTACTGATTTAACTATTTTCCAGTTTGTTTGTATCTTATTATATATCTTTCTCCCCCCCCCCACAGCGGCGCAAATACCGCATACAACACCGAAAAGGCCACCAGCTATGACGTCAACGACTACGGGAAGGACGCATACGGATACGCTCCGATCCAGGACGGGTACGGCTCGGATAAAAACGGATACGCCGGAAGTTATTCCAAAGATAAACGACTAGCCTATCCATCGAGAACTGTGTACAGCAAAAAGGAAACTGCTTACGAGCCAAGCGGGAAATTCTGAGGGAAAACATCGTTGTCTTCCTTCCATGTGAGCTCAGTTAGTGTTTCCTCTGGTTAGGCTGAGCTATGGTAAACGATTTTACTGGAATTCGTCGTAGATAATCGAAGCTTGCTTTCAATCCCGGTTTGAAGCGACGCTTTTCGTTTCAATATTCGCCAACGTCCTATTTTGAGACGAACTCCATTCTATTAGAAGAAGCACTGCACCGCAAACGCTTCGCGTCGCCGTTATAGCAATTGTCCTAGAGCAGGCATCCCCCACCCCCCGCGTTATTGTATAACGAGCTATTTATAATATTGATGCTATTTTGTTAGGATTGTACTGTCTCTTGAAGGTAGTAAGGCGGGTTGATACTTCCAGTGCAAAATTTAGTCACAGAAACATGAATAGTAATTGATTATAAAGGATATAATTTGTATATAGATACAGATTAGATACGTGGTTTGTTGTTGTTAATGTTATCATCTTTTTGCTCTAAGTTGATGGCAGCTTAAGCATTATATAGAACAAATATTGATCACATGATTGCTTAATTGTACTGAATTGTTCATTAATAAAGATTTTGCTTATTAACAGCGCTACTTTATTTATGTATGTGCATGTGTATGTATGTATGTATATGTGTATGTATGTGCGTCTATGTTTATAACTCTCTACACCATTTTGTGATATAGTTAGTAGCGAAGTGTCAGTGAGACATAATTTTCAGATGCCGGATAGTCATAATGAATTATATTAATTATGTAATCATAATCAAAGATTTCTTTTGTTAATACACCGATTATTTTATTTACATCGTTATACCATACTTATGAAAGAAATATTATGTGATTTTATTCCTATCCTTACTCAAGACCAGTTTCTGAGTTTCCATTTTTCAATCTATTACTTGTATATGTGCTAATTAAACTATTTGTCACATACACTTAGATAACCATGGTCAAGCTGTCTATGCAGCAACAATTAATAAAATACATATTATTTCGCAGCTAATCAAACAATTCCCTACCTGTTCACATACTTGTGAGATAAAAGGTGGGATAGGCGGTTCCTTGTTATGAATTTTAACAAAGATGGGGGGGGGATATAACTTTTTTTTAGGAAATAACCTTTTATAATTTGACAAGAATATAAATTGCAATTACAATTAAAACCTTTATATATATATATATATATATATATATATATATATATATATATATATATATATATATAATATATTGAGGTTGGAATCATGTACTCATAAATTCGAAGACTTTTGTGGTCAATACATTTCTGGTAGAATAAAGATTGACTTTAATAGAGAACATAACTTGTTACAATAAAAAAATAATGATCACTAAATAAGCTTACACATAATAACATACTATTGTTAAAGCACTATTCATAAGCAGGTAAATTACATAAGGTTATTCAGTTTCAGGATGCACAACATCTATATTATCAATATGTATATACAATAAATATATACTATAATATCAGCCTCATTAGCATGAAATACAAATATTGGAAATTTCACATCGCAGTCTCTGCTGTCCGTCTATTCAGCACATTAATTGGGTAACGTAAAAAGTATCACATGAATGATATATATAATATATATATATATATATATATATATATATATATATATATATATATATATATATGAATCTTAATTATGTTTCCTGTGATAATCATATTTTAGTGATATACTTTGTAATCGTGATTGTAATCGTTATCAATTATCTTGGTTCTGTAATTTTCCTAACTCTGCCTCTTAGAGAGTTCTAATGAATGGAAAGACAAAAACCCTCAACAACAAATCATCATCATCATCATCATCATCATCATCATCGTCGTCGTCGTCGTCGTCATCGTCGTCGTCGTCATTTTCAACAAATCACAATAAAATTTAATAATTCTACAACAATATTCTATTCAGTTCACACATGTTATTACAGAAATGTAAGCACATATACTCAATCGCGTTAACTATAGAATAACTTTTACTTCGTGGACATTTAAATGATGACTTCCTCGAGATAGGTTATTGTCAAACTGTTTATTTTACTGACCCTGCCCTCGTTTATTGTCCAATATATCAAATGAGAACAGGACACATCTGACATAAAGTCAGGTGTTAATTTCTACCTGAGGCCACCAGTCCGATAAAGTTTACAAATCGGTCTTCCATTTCCTGTTTGGACGCTGGCAGATAACGACCTGTGCCGGAGGGAATAAGGTTTATATCATTGTCGATAAAATGATACGGAAGTCGCAGGTAATAACACTGACTAGTTAGGTGAGTTGGTGAGTGATTGGTTTGTTCACCTTCACTGCGGGGTACCACCTTCGGCAAATGAAATGATCAAGTCGATGTCCACGACCTTTACGGCTACAAACTGTCCTACTTGTGTAACACAATCTTGGCTTCATCAATCCCTGAACGTTCTTTACGGCTACAAACTGTGCTACTTGTGTAACACAATCTTGGCTTCATCAATCCCTGAACGACCTTTACGGCTACAAACTGTCCTACTTGTGTAACACAATCTTGGCTTCATCAATCCCTGAACGACCTTTACGGCTACAAACTGTCCTACTTGTGTAACACAATCTTAGCCACCAGTCCGATAAAGTTTACAAATCGGTCTTCCATTTCCTGTTTGGACGCTGGCAGATAACGACCTGTGCCGGAGGGAATAAGGTTTATATCATTGTCGATAAAATGATACGGAAGTCGCAGGTAATAACACTGACTAGTTAGGTGAGTTGGTGAGTGATTGGTTTGTTCACCTTCACTGCGGGGTACCACCTTCGGCAAATGAAATGATCAAGTCGATGTCCACGACCTTTACGGCTACAAACTGTCCTACTTGTGTAACACAATCTTGGCTTCATCAATCCCTGAACGTTCTTTACGGCTACAAACTGTGCTACTTGTGTAACACAATCTTGGCTTCATCAATCCCTGAACGACCTTTACGGCTACAAACTGTCCTACTTGTGTAACACAATCTTGGCTTCATCAATCCCTGAACGACCTTTACGTCTACAAACTGTCCTACTTGTGTAACACAATCTTGACTTCATCAATCCCTGAACGTCCTTTACGGCTACAAACTGTCCTACTTGTGTAACACAATCTTAGCTTCATCAATCCCTGAACGACCTTTACGGCTACAAACTGTGTTACTTGTGTAACACAATCTTGGCTTCATCAATCCTGAACGACCTTTACGGCTACAAACTGTGCTACTTGTGTAACACAATCTTGGCTTCATCAATCCCTGAACGAACTGAAGCTGATCTTCTTACAGAATCATGTACAGGCTCAATGAACATTCGTATAAACGTGAAATGTGCAAGCTTTGCGTGACTGGTTGGTTTCTATTTTTTCGAACAATAACATTATTATTATTATTATAATTTTTTTTAAAGATCAAATGAATGAGAAGGCATTTCAACGGTACTGATTGTTGTAATAAATTACCGAATATTCTTCATTATTATCTATTTTGGGAAGATATATAATAATCATAATCATTAATCGTAAATGACACCTGTCAGATATATTGAATATGTTTCAGATATAAAATGTCAAAAAATACTTCATCAAGATTTCTGCTCCGTCAAATAATATCATTTTAAAGTAATAATAATAATAATAATAATAATAATAATAATAATAATAATAATAATAATAATATAATAATAATAATACAGTAGATTTAAGAACACGCCCTTACTAGTTGGAGCTACTTAAACTCACTGTAAGATGATACTCGAATAAAGTTTAAACCTTTTAATAGACACTGTGGCTCACATTTCCGCCGTCTACCTATTGCACAAAGTGGGGAATACATGGCTAAACGCACAATCGCCGCATTACTACAGCCAAGACACAGCTACCCGTAGTAATATCTAACTAGATGATCTGAGGTTTCTGGATGACTTTAAGGTATCTAGATAAAAGCTAATGATAATTATTAGTCTTAATTTACAAAAGGATACGCTGTCTCACTGGAAGCCAACGAAGTTTCTTTTTTTAAAGAATTTTGTTGATATTTGTCACTATGGAGGGTGGGGTACTTTGAACTGACTGGAGTTGATTGTTATTATAATCTGATATATCATATAATAGAAAGTTGTAATCGTTTATACGAGATGTAACAAAATTAAGAATTACAATTGCTTCTTGTGTCAATAATGTGCTTAGACACTGTCTAATAGACAGTGAGTGCCTGTTCTTAAAATAGTAGTAGGCAGCCCGGCACACTGATAATTTCTCTTCATTCATATAAGTATATTTGTAAACAATGACTGATTTTTACTGATCCATGAAAGGTAATGAATGATTCACCTGTCTATAGTGGTAGTGTTTTTTAGGGATTTGACCTAATATGATGAAATATGATTCGTTTTATCATCATTTAATTTGAGAAGATACTGAATCACCCATAGCTCAATATCCAATATTCTAAATTCTTGAATGAAAGGAGGTATTAGATATTTTGGCCAGATATAGTGATATTGGCAACTGCGTGACATGAACATATCAGAATTGTTTAATAACATATCACTGTGTGATATGGACATATCAGTATTGTTTAATAAA
Organism: Paralvinella palmiformis; assembly: GCA_025642065.1. NCBI lineage: Eukaryota > Metazoa > Annelida > Polychaeta > Terebellida > Alvinellidae > Paralvinella > Paralvinella palmiformis. The sequence continues at coordinate 887,464 of JAODUP010000122.1, forward strand.
GTATCACTGGGTGACATGGACATATCAGTACTCTTTAATAACGTATCACTGCGTGACATGAACATATCAGAATTGTTTAATAACATATCACTGTGTGATATGGACATATCAGTATTGTTTAATAAAGTATCACTGGGTGACATGGACATATCAGTACTCTTTAATAACGTATCACTGCGTGACATGGACATATCAGTATTATTTAATAACATATCACTGTGTGACACAACATATCAGTATTGTTTAATAACGTATCACTATGTGACATGGACATATCAGTATTGTTTAATAACATATCCTTGTGTGACATGAACATATCAGTATTGTTTAATAACATATCACTGTGTGATATGGACATATCAGTATTGTTTAATAAAGTATCACTGGGTGACATGGACATATCAGTACTCTTTAATAACGTATCACTGCGTGACATGGACATATCAGTATTATTTAATAACATATCACTGTGTGACACAGACATATCAGTATTGTTAAATGACGTATCACTGTGTGACATGGACATATCAGTATTGTTTAATAACGTATCACTATGTGACATGGACATATCAGTATTGTTTAATAACATATCACTGTATGACATGGACATATCAGTCTTGTTTAATAAAGTATCACTGGGGGCTGATACCAAAAAGATTTGTGTACATTGTGAAAACCAAAGGACCAAAACCTGAACTAGACGGTAAACCAAATACAGATGAGCGAACATCAGACAAATTACCAAGAATGTTCACTCTTTGTGAATGTTGTGCATTCATCGGATGAATTCAATGAATAACGAAGAAGACTTCCGACTCTACCATCATTTTTGTGGGTGTTAACTGTGTTACATAATGATATTAGATGGTATTATCAGTACTGTAATAAAAGGTATCGTATCAACTGATGATAGTGTGGGGGGGGGGGGAGTACAATGATGACATAACAATTGCGCCAAACCACCTTTACAGATTTAAGCAAATCGGGGATTTTCATCGTAAACGTTGGACTATATTGGGCGATAATATGGTACGTTCTTAGGGGTCATCTGAACATTAATGTCCAACCACAGATGAAATTACTTTCATCTGGGCTCAGATTAAAACTAGCAGGAGCTAGATTGAGACTAGCAGGAGCTAGATTGAGACTAGCAGGAGCTGGATTATGAGTAACTAGTAATTTGTATTGGCCAGCGAACGCCAGCATCTTGGTTAAATTTCCAGTTAAAATATGTCTGAAGAGTGTTTTTATTTTCATAGTTTGCTTCTTTACTTTTTGAGAAATCGGCTCACCCAAAATCTCAGCCGTGTAAATGAAAACGATCGCACAACAACAACAACGACGACGACGACAACAACAACAGCATTTCAGATTTTATTTTAATTAATTCACGCCGATCAATCAATGATACTATAATGGTACGCCTTATCGAATGAACCTAAAATCGATAATGAGAATCTTGTTACAGGTATTAATTACCGATCACTGACAGCTGACGCATATTTCTGACTTTCTGTACAGCCCAACAATAACAACGACAACAAGAACAATAACAACAACAACCACAACTACAACAATAACAACACCACCACCACCACTAACAACAACAACAATAATAACAGCAAGATGAGCATCAGGTATTTAACTGCTAGGTACATGTCTATCAATATCGACATACGATGGGAGACTTTAGTAGACTAACCTTCCTGTTGCTGGCTACGTTGGCCTTGTTAATTCTCTTTAACGCCGTAAAGATTCCGGATATCGAAAAGTACCGTTTTCTATCACCGAAAGCGTCTCCCAACACACCCATGGAGAAGAAATCCGTGCAAAAGTCATCGCTTTCAGCTCAAGACGAGTATGATTCTATACAAATGGCGCCATTTGAGGAATCCAACAGAACGTGTTCTGTCGGATACAGATCTCAGATGGATGATGATGCTTCAAGACGAAATAAATCATGCACCTGGAATTTCTTTGATCGGTATTTCCAGGAAACTGGGCAGTTCTACGGCGATGGCTACTGGGATCAGACAGAACGGGAATACGTACCGGAGCACTGCTTTTTCAGCAACAGACTACAAAAGCGTCAAGAATTTGAGACGTGTTTGTCGAGGACAAACATTTCTAGAATTTTGATAACCGGTGACTCTACGGGAAGACTGCTGACTTTAGAGATTCTCGCTTTCCTCGAAAGTCAAGAAGGTAGAGATTAAAGTCACCGCTCATAAATTAAATAATCTTTTCCTTCGGAAACGAAACCAACCAAAATGTCGTTGGTGTCGTTGATGTCGTTGAAAATTCTCGCTGTGTGTAGTGATTAATATTTAGAGTAATGTTTCTAAGACAATATTTATTTCTTGTTTTTTTTACTCTTCATTTGAAGGGCTTTCCTGTTCTCTGTTGAGGCATTCCGGAGGCATGAACGTTGCTGTGACTCAATACGACAGCGAAAAGGAAATAGCATACTTCAGAGTACCAGCTGTTCCCGATGTGGGTCTGATATCAATACATTGTGGCTTGCCATTTACAGGATACAGGCAAGTATATTTTGACTTTGTTGCATCTTGTATAGACTATTGCAACTCCCTGTTATATGGCATATCTGATTATAACATTAATCGCCTTCAGCGAATTCAGAATAGTGCAGCTCGCATTGTAACAAATACTAGAAAATATGATCATATCACCCCAATTCTTCAAAACTACATTGGCTACCTGTTAGACAGCGTATCCATTTCAAGATTCTGTTAATAACGTATAAATCTATTAATGATATGGCGCCAGAATACCTGTGTGAACTGGTGTCCATTAGAAAGTCATCCCGAAAACTCAGGTCATCCAGTCATATACTATTGCAGGTGCCAGTGTCTCGGCTCAAGTCATATGGTGATTGTGTATTTAGTGTTGCAACCCCACTTTGCGGAATGGGTTACCGGCAGATATTAGAAATGCGTCTTCTCTTGGAAATTTTAAATCTGTTTTAAAAACACACCCGTTATTATTTGGGGTATTATTATATTACATATTATTTATACAACGCATTTGAATGGCTCCTGCTAGTAAGGGCGCGTTATTAAATATACATTATTATTATTATTAAGTCTATCTAATATGAAATAATACTGAATGCTGATAATAATGGCGGTGGGTTACATGACAGATATAAACAAATCGAGAGGATAAAGCTCTACTTTACAATATACCACACTCAGAATGGAATTAGGTGATAATAATTCTAAAGTGTATTCGTTTATTTCCAGTTTTCAGTACAAATGTGTGTTCGAGAAGACAAACAGAGTTCTCCTATTGGAATATATCTCTTACCTTAGATTAATAGATACAACCATTTTAAGCAACAGGTCGTTAACGAACAGACTACAACTAATGAAGTTTAGCAACAAATTAGAATACCTTCTGCTCTATTATTTACCGTATCATGGTTTTCCCGACGTCTGGATATATAATCCGAACTTTCGGCACGAAATAAGGCCTTCTAATCCGCTTCAGATATTGATAGAATATTCCTACATTCTCAACCTGCTCGAGCTCTATATCCCAAGAATGGTTGATGTTGTGTTTCTCAGCGATACGGCAATATGCGACACCTTGGCAACCAACAGTAGTAGACATTCGTTTAGATTAAAGCACGGTATATCGGAAAACGAACGAATTCATCAGTTCAATCAAATATTGTATCATGTCCTGAGACCCTTCCACAGGTATGAATTTTATAAGCATAAATACAAGCAATGCCGATTGTTTAAAATTTAGTTGGCTTTTCGAAATTGTAGCAAAGTTCAAATAGATTTAGCAGCCGTTTAACAGTAGATTAGCCGTCAGAAAGGCTCGGTTACTTATAAAGTAACTTGTTTCAATTATATTTTCTTCGTTATATAGGCGCATGAAGAATTGGCATGTTTTCCTCGATGGGATGAGGTTATCGTGTCCATTGGTTTGCAGAGCACACAAGGATGTTGGACATTTAAATAGCAGGTGGTTTTCGGATATAAATAGATACATATTTGAGACAATCTGCTCATCTTAGCGGTGGAAGCGTAATGCTTTTTCTTGACCAAATACATCCGATTAAACTTGTAGAATTAAAATCTTATGAGAACTTTGGAATTAAAATTGTGGCGTCGGTAAAACATGGCTACATATTTTGATAATATGTCTTTGTATGGTTTCCTTTTTTTTCTTTCGATATTGCAAAATTATTCACATTGCGATACTGGTCTGGATTCTACAGTACCCCCCTCTATATCTCCCCATCTCTCTCTCCCCCTCTCTTTTCTATCTCGTCTCTCTCTCTCTCTCTCTTTCCCCTTTCTTCTTTCTACTTGTGTGTTTTAAATGTGTCTGTGTGTCCGCGTGAGTGAGTGTGTTATGAGGTTATCTCAAATGCTAAATAAACAACTATCAATATATCAATGCCAAATTATTGAAAATAGTTATAAATATCGGTTGGCTGGTCACAAAACGTCCTTCACCTATTCATGTATCAGATATTTTATTAATAATCAATAAACCATTAACATTGAGCCAAATTTGGTAAACTATTATCTAGTGCTGTGGAGGTAAATTACACGTAATAGGTAAGGTAATTAAGTCAATTAACCAAATATTGGTGACTAACACTACTCGCGTACTGAACCAAATGAGATTGTCGTTATATAATCTCCTCTGTGTGATTCTATTCTGTCTGAAATTGTGACAGACTTTCTATTATGTAGAGATTATTAGTGATATATATATATATATATATATATATAATATATATATATATATATATATATATATATATAACATGAAAAACTAGAGATCTTAACGAATACGATTTCTCAATCATATATTCATAAAATACGATTACAAAATACGACCTTGATCCTTGCCTATTGTTTTTTTCACGCACAAAATCCAACGTTAGCACAGTTACATAATAATACTTTTACCCTGGTCTTGATGCTTATCCAGATTGCTGGAGTTCCTCGGGAATATCCGGATCCCGATACTATCACCCTGCTTAATAACCCCGAATTCTCCCCCATTGGTAAATATTACATGACGCCAATGTTACTGCAGCTGACGAAGATGATTTCTGAGTCAGGGATGGTTGATTCAAGAAATTTCTACATCGAATATTAACCCAAATAACATTAAATTCACAAACTGTTGGAATACACAGATACATATTGTATTTTGGCTGTCTATTCTGAGAGTAAAATCTGGATTGTTACGATCGACGAAGAAGCAGTCAATATTGTTTCCTTGTCTTTTTCAGTGATTGCCTCTGACTGAGGCCAGGGAGTATGCACACTTGCTGTAGCATTGCTCTTCAAGATCTTGTTGGCTCTCCTTTGGTAATGTTGTTCTTCCTCACAGTTTCTCTTCATTTCAGTCCATTTGACTTCATACAATTACATCATAACCAACAATGGATCTAGGTGAAGCATAATGACACTTGGAAGTATCATTAAAAATTTAAATTCTCTTTATGCAGAAGAGATGTACAAAAACTGTCCATTTAGATTGTTTTATTCACCAGAACCAGAAACGTACCATTCGGCAGTGTCTTGTCAATTAATCTCCCCTATTGAAGTCTACAAAAATAGGAGACAGACGTGAATGCAGGCTAGCAGAAAGACTGACATATGAACACACACACACACACACACACACACACACACACTATATATATATATATATATACACACACATACACGCACACGCATACATAAACATACGTGCGCATGCATACATACATACACTCACGCACATACACAGACACACACATGCGCGCACGTGTACATACACACACATTCACATGTACACACACTGTTCTCGACCATGGGTCAAATAGATCAAGTGGATAGGCTTTTTAATTTAGATCCCACCACATCTAACTGCATATACTTAAGGACGCTAAATTAGGCGTGGATAAACGTTTACTAAGTGATGAACGGAAATGTATGAGAATTAACTGTTAGGTTTGAGTAACTCATATTATTTACTGAAGATTGAGACCATATTTCGTTCTAGTTCAGTAATAATCCATTGTACAGTATTGCTACTTTATTGTTTTAGAGAAGTCACTTCACTGCTAGAGGTAGTGTACACTACATGAAACTGAACTGAAACTGTTGTGTTGGTTAGTGCGCCGAGAGCTGATAATAGGCATAACAGTTCAACTAAAACTGTTATGTTGGTTAGCCGGGAGGAACACGTTTTCAACCTGGTCGGCTAACAACTTGGCGACGTCTGTAGTGTACACGACACACCTTGGTTGGGTGCTCAACTTAAACTGGTATATTGGTTGGCACGCCGAGAGCCCATACAATTCAGTGCAGATGGCAGCGCCATTTAACGTGGTCAGCCATCCACGATGTTGTGAGCCGAGAAATTAATCTCTGGAAAAGTTTCGACCTCTTGCGGGGTTCGAACCTGTGACCATTGGCACCAAATGCCGGAGCTCACTAAAGGGGGACGTTACAAACCCCCTGAGGACGTAAAATACTCTGGCAGTGACCACCCTCAGGACCTTTCGGCTCCATCTTTCCGTACTGCTCACCTATGAGTGATGGGGGAGGCGGTTTCTCAACTACTCCAACATAGAGGCTGTGCCGAATTAGCGACAACCTGGGGATTATCTCCGAACAACAAAACAAACAGCCCACAATAAGCATAATATTTCGTCCCGATCAAATAACTTGGCAGGTTGTTTCGTCTTTCACTTCGTCTCATTACCTTTGGAAGTCACTCGGCCCATTTAGCCTACCTTGTGCACAAAGGTGGCCGTCAAATATCAATCATCATCAACAAACAACTTGGCGACGCCGAATCTGTTTGACCTCTGTCCGTATGGTTGATATAGGTAGGATTTATTTAGCTATTCGAACCCAGAAAGGGGCTGGGACCAGCATGTGTGTTATCGAAATAAATTTATGTATAAGTGACCTTTGAGGCACAGCAAATTACTGCTGAATGTAAACTCTGGTGTCAACGTATCTATCTTGTATATATATATTTATATACTATTGAATCATATGCACGTGTTATTAACCGCTAGTTGTGGTGTCAAAAGGTACTTTTTTTAAATTTGCTTCCGCGTTTTGTGCATAGCCTACATCAACCGTTTCCCTGTGGGCGTGACATATTTGTCACGTATGAAAAGCTGATTATCTGGGCCCCACAGGTTGATGAGTAGCCCATATATATATATATATATATATATATATATATAGGTCTACGAATGGATAACTGTGTATATTTTTGTATGGATAAATTCAACTATGTATTGATTTAATTATGAATAGATTAATGGAGGTACGGGTGTTAAAGGATGTATAGATTTTGATGTTCTGAGCCAGTGCAAACATATATATATATATATATATATATATATATATCCTTATATAAGCACGCACGCACGCATACATACACACATTCACACACACACACACACACACACACACGCATACATTGATAAAATGAAATTCTGAAACTATTTACAAAACGAGATAATATGAATGTTGTTCTATTAAAAAATACTAATATTTGTTGACAAGTAAATCGGAAAATTTGATTATTATTTGATGGATATTTAAGATGGAAGTAACAAATTAATGACTTCCGGATCTATAGCTAATTGTAATCAGAAACAATTACATTATTATGATATTAAATATATCTGATAACTGTCTGTGTTGTTCAGGTAACTTCATACTGTATGTACGTTGCTAGGGTTGAGTTGGCAGAACGGGTTTAGGAGAGATGAAGTCGTTGCATGAAAAATATTACTAATTAACTGGGTTAGTGTTAGCAATCTTGTCATTAATAAGAAACTTGTTTAGCAGTCTTTAGTAAAAATGTGTAAGATCATAAATCAATAGAGACAGCCGAGTTGTGATAAAATAATATGCTACTGTTTATAAACAAAGCCAAAATTAACTCCTCTCTCTAACAAACAAACAAACAAACAAACAAACAAACAAACAAACAAACAAACAAACAAACAAACAAACAAACAAACAAACAAACAAACAAACAAACAAACATTTGATATTAGTATCTATCAATCCTAAATCTGGTTAATATTTGTGTAAATTCTTTAAATAATATAGAATCGAATTAGTTTAATAAAAGTAGTCTATAGGGGACTGGTGAGACATTACACATGTCTCAGCAAGAAAAGTCGCCACTCTGGATTCAGTCCCCTGAAGAAACGTCCAGAGTTTGAATTCACGGTTCGAGATTCTCTGTGCCTGTGCCTTATTATACACAGCTAAAACACACACACACACACACATATATATATATATATATATATATATATGTGTGTGTGTGTGTATGTGTGTGTTTGTGTGCGTGCGTGCGTGTGTGTGGTGCATTTGTGTGTGTTTGCGTTAGTTGGTGTATGAATATATATTTATGCAAATGTGTGCGTGCGTGTTTGTGCATGTAATTGCTTGTATGTACGTGTGTATGTGTGTGTGTACAAAAGTGTGTGTTTTTGTGTGTCTGTACGTGCATGTGATTGTATGTGTATGTTTGCATATATATATATATATATATATATATATATATGGGTGAATCTCCTTGCATGCATAAGTGTATGTGCGTGTGTATTTCTGCATTTGTACGTGTATGTGCGTGGCTTTCAAGTGTATGTGTATAAAGTATTTTGTTTATGAAATTTGGTATAGAGACCTCTTGTTTTCGATTATTGGTCTCTGCCACATGGTGTTGATTTCTTTTTGTGTCGTTGAGACGTTATTGTTAATGGTGTTGTATGTGGGGGGTGTTTCATGAGAAGTGTGGTGATGATGTCTCATATAAATATTGATGTTCTGATAATCAATGCTGCTAGGTGGTGATCTGACAGTTTAAAGTTTTCAGGAAGCAGATGCATTTTGTCTTCTTCGCTGCATTGGGTGGAGTTGGGCAGTTGAGGGGATAATGTACTGGGTTGTATATTTGTTGTTAGTGAGGGCAGAGTGCTGAGGGACGGGCGAAGTTTCGTCTGTATGACCATAAACGTAATCGTCTGAGTTGGATGTCGGCCAAGGATGTTGTTAAGGAAGTTATGTCAGACTACAGTTGTGGTCTGGTACCAGTCTGGAACCCAGTGGACAATTACTTGGATTTTACGCTGCCGTGATATATAATTATGTGATGATTTACGGATAGGTGCGTAAATTAGCCGTGGAGATGATCGAAAGTGCCCCCATTGAGTGCGAGTGGATGATGATTCTTTAATGGAAAGGCTGTCTCGATATCCAGATTAGACTGCATGTACCTAAGTTAATGTGTTCGTGGTGTGGTTTAGGATTCTGCCTTAGATATATTCTTTAATGAAACATGACCAGAATGTGTTCCATTAACCCGGGAGCTAGCATCGGTGTAGATGCTGAGAGTTGGTGTGTCGGTTTTATTAAAGTTAGTAATTCTGGTGGTGCCTGCTATGGCTGCTCCCTCAGGGCCACCTTTCGTCTGAATGGGGTTGTGCATAATTACTTGAATGGGTGGTTCTAACCATGGAGCAGGTTCATTGGATCTCAGGGGTGTGATTGGAGAACTGCTGATTTCCTTCTAGAGTCAAACTGCCTTAAGTTGACCACGAGGTGTCGTTAAAGACCCTAGAATCGTTTTCTATTTCTTCTTGTACTCTGTGTCCAATATCGGTTTGAATGAGTTTGGAAACAGTTCTAAAGTATTTACATTGCCAGCAATATTTATACTAGAATTGATCAGGTACTGTTTTAGTTAGACCAAGAATCTAGGAACTGCTAGCCTTTGTAGTCTGTGTCTAGAATGAAGCGCTGTTACTGTTATCAAACAATTGTCTTGATTAGAGTAATTGAAAATAAACCAATGTTCCAATTTTGCTTTCATATCTGTAAAGATGCCAAACATGTCAAAACACACATATTAATAGCTATTAGGTGTCAGTATACTGATATATGACTGCTGTTACTAATGAAAGTTTGTTGTAGCTTGGGTTAAGGTCTTTAGGAAATATTTCTTTGGTTCACTAAAGTAATTATTAGGGCTGATAATTTAGTAATTGGGTTTACGTTGTTTTACGGGAGATGTGTTAATATAAAGTATATTCAGGGCTCCAGGAGACATTATTTTATATAATATTTTCTTAAATTGTACTAGAAACAAAGGAACTTACTAGTTTTTTGTACTTCGAATAAGCTGTGATGATTACATATTCATAATCATTCAGTTCTTTTTGTTGCCAAATTTTAAAATATTTTATAATTATTCTTGACGCTATATTAGGTATTTATGAAAATGCTACAAGAAATGGGACTACTTCATAAATGTTTGTAAGTTTTATGGCATCCTCATATCTTGCTTTATTAAAACATCCCAATTCTAATGTACCTAGGGTATCTACCAAAAAACAAATTGCATATTATTATTATTATTATTATCTGCTTAATCTGAATTAAATTATTATCATCTAGAGATGGTTTGGACATATCTTAATTTTTCTGCACATGTTATAGAAGATGTCTGAATAACGCAGAAGACGTCGTTTATTTTAATTAATCGGATACCTGTGTTGCAGCAACTAACGAAGATGATCTATGATTTTCTAATTCGAACAACAAACCGAAAAAAACAGTAAATACACAAACTATTGGAATACTTATTATTGTGATACTATTGTAGAATCTGAGCGTATACGCTCGCACGCCCACACGCACGCCTACCCACACAAAGGCACACACACACACACACACACACACACGCACACACACACACACACACACAGTGAGTAAGTGTAAGTAGGTGCATATGTATAATTCCCTAGCTAATAATTATGTATTTAGCGAGTGAAGGTTATCAGGTAAACAGCCTTAGAGTAGAGATATACAACTCAAATAAGAGATCAATCTACAGTTTGCATGTTTGGAAAATAGATAATTCATTTTAGAAACAAATACACAATTGATAGTAGTATATATATATCATACATACAGTTGGTTGATATTGATGTAAGTTTATTAAATACTATATAATAGTATTAGTTTCTCAAACAATTACTATTAGACTGTTCATTTACTTGTTTATTGTTGGTATAAATACATAAAAAACAGGGATAACGTTTGAATGTAGAAAATTATAACTATACTTTTATTTATGTTTATTTGTATATGTATATGTGTTTTCACACACACACACACACACACACACACACACACACACACACACACACACACACACACACACACACACACACACACACACACACACACACACACACACACACACACACACACACACAATACATATATATGTGTGTGTGTGGGGGTATGTGTTTAGGATACTTATACATGCACTGGCTCAGAACATCAAAACCTATAGATTATTTAAAACCTATACTTCAATTAATCAATATACAATTAAATAAATACATTCTTGAATTTAAGCATACAAAAAAGTACACATATATACATGCGTAGATCTATATGAGTCTGGGCTACTCATCAACCTTTGGGGACCAGATAATCCGCTTTTCGCGCGTGACAATGATGTCACGCCAACAAGGAAGCGGTTGATATAGGCTACGCACAAAAAGCGGAAGCAAAACAAGGAGAATTACCATTTGACACCACAGCTCTCAGTTAACAACACATGCATGTGTTTCATTAGTATGTTAACATATATACAATATAAATACTTTGACACCACAGTTTACATTCTGCAGTACTTTACTGTGGCTCAAAGGTAACATATACACAAAAACAATTCGATACCACTGATACTTATCTCATCTCCGTTCTGGGTTGAAATAGTTAAACAAATTCTACCTATAGCAACCATACGGACGAGTTTGTTGTTTGATCGGGTGAAATGTTATGCCTTTTATGGGCTCTCGGCGCAGCAACCAACATAACAGTTTCAGTTGAGTACACGACAAAGGTGCGTCGTGTAGACTACCGGCGTCGACAAGGTGTTCCTCGACCAGGATGAAAATGTGTGCCTTTTATGAGCTCTCAGCGTACTAACCTACACAACAGTTTCAGTTAAATACATGATAACGTTATGTCGGGTACACTATCTATATATGGAAGCAGTGAAGTGATTTAGCCTAAACAAAAAGTAGCAATACTGCACATTGGATTATTACTGAACTAGAACGAAATATCGTCTCAATCCTGAGTAAATATTATGATTCATTCATCACATCCACCATCTGAGATTTCTTCTGACTTTCTGAGGACATTCTTCCAGTCTGCTGGCATCTTAGTCAACTGACCACCAATGATCAGTTTCTCAATGGAACCATGTCGACGTTGTCGAAGTTGATTATCTTGGGCATGTTGTCAAATATCCGATGAGAAATCAGTTGGAAGGAGTTTGGACTATATGTCATAGCACGGAAGAGTATCAGTGGATCAATTAACACCTTTCACCAAGAACTGCACCCCTTTGGATTTGTCCGTCTTTACCATATAACCATCAGCTGTGCCGAGGCTGTATCGTACTGGACTCAAAAGATATTTCCTTAGTTCATCAACGTTGACCCCACCGTGTGCTGTGAAAGATGACAGATTGCCCACTGATGATGACATCACCCCTGAACTGAACAAAATAATATGACATCTGATGAAAACATAGTTTCAGGGAGTGATAGTGATGATGATTGAACATTTATTGTTGCGGTGTCCCATGATTTGAAAGATGTTTGATGCAATGAACGTTGCCATATATTATATGCTCGTTAGCAATGAACTGACTTTGTTTGTTGTATGTTTAAATATTACAGTTTATTTTCCCCCGTCAACTGCCAAATATGTGAGAAGTTAAGATATAGCCATACATGTGTGATGTGTGATAATACTGTGGATTTAGATGTGATTATATAGATCATATATATTTAGGTGGTTATTATGATTTCATGAGTAACAAGTTATCAACCATAAAGGTTTGTGAAATGATATTTGTAGCATTTTATTATTTTGAGGCATTGTAGAAAACTCATTGTTATTAATTGCTAAATGTGTGGAGATCTATATCTATGATAATACTTGAGATGAGTTAACATTTGTGTAACTCTCACAGGTTGTGTGTATGTGTGTATCGTATGGACGGATTAACCAGACTATTCTTATAAGAAAAATCGTATTGACAATTATTGTTTAGTTGTGACAATAACCTACTTCTTTTGTGACAATCATGATATTATTTATGGTCAATATACTTCTAGTCAAGCTGAGTTCTCATTGTGTAATTTAGGTTTTGTTGGATGATTTGATGGAGTTATATCGTATTTTATCTTCGAATAAAGGTCTTTATTTCAAAATATGTCCATTTTGATTTTAAATGCCACATAATGGAATGTGTTATTATGTAGTTATGACTGATAACAATACGAAATCTGGCAAAATTAGCAGCCATTTTGAACTCCGAAGATGGCCACTGGATATTAAGCAACATCAGTATACATCACATTGATCATAATGATGCCATAAAGCCCATGAGCAATTATCTACTGATCATGAAAGTTAAAATATGGCAGAATATGTGATTTTCGCTAATTTCAATGACATCCATTTTGAATTCCGAGTTAACTAAGAGTCATAGAGATTTGTCAGTGTCATCACTGAATTTCTCGTTATCAAAAACCTGGCTGTAGACGCCAATATTTCGTCTCTATCTATCCTAGAAGCTGAATTATAGGCGAAAACATAATTTCGCTAATTTACACCATTTTGAAAATGACTTCTGGCACACGGACTATAGTGTGTATATCAGATGGAACAATAGTCTCTTAGTTAATGTATATATATTTTAAAGAGAACACTCCAAGGTGACCTATCTTCATCATTTCTTTTTTATTTCTGTAGCCAAGATCTTATTGATATATTATATTATATCATTGGGGGTATTTTAATCAACGACGTGCCATATACTGTTTTCTGTTATCCTGATGATTTGCTTTTAACTAGAACTAGTGCCATATACGACTGCAAACACTGATTCACAAATTAAATGAATATATAATGTCACGCGGACTTAACGGATTAATCCAATAAAGACCCAGTATGCCATATTTGGAAAGAACCCCTACACAGCTGGATGGTATTTGAATAGCTAAATAATTGCCAGAAGTGGGTACTATCCAATATCTAGGAGCTTTGTTGTCTGATAATCCTCGTCTCCATGCAATTCCAGTATTAGTGCATGCCGATGGTCGTTTCTTTGCTCTGCAGGGTGCAGGTCTGAGTAGGCACAGAACAGATCCAGATACAATACGTTATCTCTTGATGTCTGTCTTACGCCCAGTGCTGACATATGACACCTCATGCCTACATACATCCCAAAATGCAATGCACGTGTTGGAGAAATACCAGACTAAACTTATCAAGGCAGCTTTATCACCAAAGACCCCCTTGCGAAATACGCCAATGTTATAAGCCATGAACATCAAGTGCATTTCACAAACGGTCAGTGCCAACTAGAACCATGCACGGGTTGGGTGAACTTGAACGGATTAACTGAACCCGCACCCGTCGGTTGGGTTGAGCGGGTTGAAACTTTTCTTTTTGCCACGGGACCGGTTTAGATTTAAGTCTTGTGGAACGGGTTGGGTTCGGGTTGATTTCTTATAAACGACAACTTAAAAATACATTGAAAAGGAATAACACCCAAATACACGAGATATATATGCCATTTCACCCCTCACAGAGTGTTATATAAGATATGTGAAACACTAAGTCAGTCACACTGCCTTCTTTCATTGCTGATGCATGCTGCGGAACATTTGTTACTATTAGATATTATCAAATATATTATTTTATTAAATACATTTATTGTTTTCTAACTTGATTGTAGATATGGGTGTCTCTACCATGGCTGCTGCAGTATTCTAGGACATGTATGATATATGTTTTATATTATGTTTTGTATCCTTCAATATCTGTAGATGCATATATAGTATGGGAGTGATAATGTATTGCTGATGATATGTCAAAGTGTTTTAAACAATTTATGTATGCTAATTTTTATGCCATACTGAACAGGGTCTTATATTTTTAAGCTTACTTATTATCTAATTTTAAACATATGTTTGAAGCTGCCAACCAAAAGGATATATTTAAGTAATTACACACACACACACACACACACACACACACACACACACACACACACACACACACACACACACACACACACACCACACACACACACACACACACACACACACACACACATATATATATATATATATTATATATATATATTCTAGCCCGATCAAAGGCAACATATTTTCTGCAGATAGCAATAAGCTAGTCGATTGGGTAAAGCAAATACTAATCAATGGATTTTATCTTCCTTATTTATTCCATCTACTTTTAAGTCCTTTTTGATACTGTATTGCAATTCTACATTTTAATGTCTTACTTATCTTGTATATCTATATTTTACTCTTTTTACAATTTCTTGCATATCACTAACCCTTCACCATTCAGGAAATTTCAGAAGGTTTTAACACTTTTATCACGCCTGAAAACATGATGATGATGATTGATATTTTACGGCTACATGGGCCTACCATAAGTCAAAGATGAAACACCCTTCAGACATGCCTATGCCGAGATTTGAACCACGTGGTAGTGATTTGTTAGCTACAGAAATTAAAATGCAATTGGAGCTTAACTGCATACTTGAAAAACACACAGGTTTATGTGAATAATTTCATGTGTCAACTGATAACCAATAAGTGTCATCCATCCTACTCGACTCTGTCTATACTTAATTTCAGTTACCTTTATCTTAATTCACATTTGTTTTCGAAAAAAATGTCCGTTTAAGGAAACGGTATTTAGTTAGGCAACAACTCACCGCAATTCATCATTCTGTTTTGATTAACACGATTGCACTATCTTATTTTTGCGAACATACCACAACATGTAGCTTGAATTTCCTAAAGTATATAATGTTGCGGTGGTTCTTATATCCTTAACTGAAGAAAATACATGAGGAAATGACCTTCCAAAAGTCAAATAATTCCATCTCCCCATTCCAGCATTGATGCGCACAAACAAATCACGTGACTACAACTGTTGCTATCCGCGGTTGACTTACAACGCGCTTCGTAACATATTGACTTCAGTCAACGAGTTGTAGCAGAACCGGACTATATGCCACGTGATTAGGTACTTTTTTAAATTAGCAATTTTTAACAATATTAATAATTATTCATTAGTTAATATATTTCGGGACATGGTCAAAACAAATGTGTTACTTTATTGTTAAAACAACAATAATAATTTATTTTCGAACGATTATAGATCTATCTTATGAATGAGTTGACAATTTGTTGTTGTTGTTGTTAATCTAACTGTAATCATAGGATATGAAAGCTGCATTTATCTCCTGGAATTTTCATGTGTTTGATTTTCTTTGGCGAGGCATTTTAAACTGGCCAGTTATAAGCTATCTATTGACCAAATGTTTAATTCATTGTTTGTGTATTTCTTTGCTGCTTCATCCAACTTACTCATCATCACGACACCATAATTTAGAGGTTTGCTCGGAAGTCTACAGTATCTTCATCTTCTCAGAAAGACCATTCGACATCAATGGTGCAATAACAGTATATAATTGATAACCGTAACAAAGATTAATCGTAGAGTTTACGTATTGCTCGTGGGGCTCCGAGTATTAGATACAAAAGATAATATTTTGTAAGTGATATAGGCTAATTTGACAGTTTTGTTTTATAGTAAAATGTACATATATATTATTTAGGTAACTTGTAACATATTGATAAAAACCTTTTCATACATTTTTGTTGATCTATCATCAGTTAACTGAAACATAACATTAGGAATAACATTATAACAAAATAAGGAAATGTGAACTTATCCCGATCATAGCCAACTGTTTTACTTTAACATTCATCATCATTTTACATTAACATTTTGGTTTTATTTTCATTAATTTCCTACCTTATTCTCTGGCCTTATAAGAATTTTAGTTACAAATATAAATTATCGTAAACAAATTGCATAATTATATAATTAAACGAACAAATGAAATTATGTGTGTCATTAACATATCAATCCAACCTAGAAGAAGAGATAATTTAGCTTATAGTTGTATATATATATTCTAATTATTATGTGCAAATCATGTTTTAATGAGTTCAATACATGTTCAATCTATCGCACCATTCAAACAGTTAAAAGAAACTTTAATTTATATCATAACGCATTCTTAGTAGCTCAATATTTGTGGTTTGCCCAGTTAGTCTCAAATATTAACTTGTTATTTCTTTATAGACTGCACTACGAAACATTAAATTATTCGTTCGCGAATGCATCGTCTAGTATAGTTTATTGTGAAAACATAATGCTGAATTTATATCGAATTCTTTGAATGGTCCCAATTTGTAGTTAATAGTCTTAATATTGGATAATTTCAAGTGATTTCTAGTTGTGATAACAATTATTAATTGAGTTAAAGATACAGTTTTTACCCAAAGTGACCTTTCAACCTGTTGTGACTATCACCGTTGTTTTACTTATATCGGTTATTATCGTATATTTGACGTTATCGTCATAACGTCGTCGACTAGAGCGACTTAGATGAAGAGGTAGGATGGCTTGAGACAATTATTGCTAAATATGCACTGCATTATAGTTACAGTACAGCTCAGAGTCTGCCAAATATAGATCACGTTTGCCGTCTCTCGCCCAGAAAACATTATCATTATTCTAACTATACCGCTTTAAACACTATCCAACGCGTACTCACACTCCACGTGTTCTTCACAGTCTGTGTAGATAACTGCATAATTTCAATCTGGTTATGGGGTGGAGATGTTAATGTAATTGAAACCCACAGAGGTTAATCTTTACTGGCTATCTACCTGGATAATCACCCACAACTACACATTCACTTACATACACTCATACACACAACAATAAACTCTATTACCTCCATACATATATCGCTAACTAGATTTTGTAATTAAATATTTATTTTTATTTCAATGGGCGACATCTGGTTTTCCTGATAACGTTCAAAAAACAATTTTAGCTAGGTTTGCTAGCTTCAAGTGGATTGAGGTAAGAATACGCCATGTGGTAGTATATTTCAACATTTTACAAGGTATTGCCAATATAAAGCATTAACGTTTGTCGCAGTTGCACCAGCACCCAGTTTAGTTGAGTGTACATTATCCGGTGGCGCCCCAAGCGACTGAATACGGTTGAGTCATTCACTGTATGGACTGTCCCGCCAAGGGTGACCTACTTTAACATAACAGCGTCTGCCATATTGGATTGCTTCTCCTGCCAGAATGTATACAAAGTCTGTCACGTGAGAAAGACGCTTGTTTGTTCTTTTTGCCATGGGCACAGAGTTTCATATGACTATACAACTAATAGAAGTGAGTCGAGATCAAGAATTGGAAAGATAAATCATAACAAACGGATAATTCGAGGTTATCTTCAGTAGACTAGGCGAGCTCTTTGTTAGATAGCTTCGCATTTATAATGAGCTGTTTCTTGTCGTCTTTCAACAAAGGAATCGGTAACGGTTTAAAGTGAATATTGTTCATATTTTATTTTTAAGGGAACACATGTGTCTTCGAGCTATCTACTTTATACTGGAATTGGGTTATTCGTCGTTTGGGGAAATATACGGATTAATTAGAGTTGTAGAAAGGAAATACACAACAACAATTTCAACAATGCCGATGCTAGTATCGACCGCTATGATGGTAACATTGATTAATATGGCAGTACTCGGTAAGCAATATGTACGGTTTATATTTTTCGCGCAATACATTCATAAACTCGATTTTCTGACCGGGTCATTTAATCAGTGACCTTAATGTTATTTCATCGTCTAATTTATATGATAATTTCGAAATTTTACTATAACTAATCAGAGTAGAAATTGCTATCTTAGATATAGCTAATTCGGCAAGATAATCGTATCAAAGATCAATGCATGTTGCTATTTTATTTTGAAGGAGGCAATGATTTGTATAGCATTCCCTGCTTTTAATTATTTTTAATGTATGATATTGAACAAGATAGAATGAATATAAGCAGCTACTGTAAGAAATAAATGTGGCCACTCAATTTTATAGTTTCCTTTGATCTATTCGTTTTACATTTTGTATTTATTTCTCGGGAATTATGTACGATTTAGTAGTTTGTTTTCAGCTTCTGGAAAGGACGTTTGCTTTGGTCAACAAGGACATTTATCATGCTCGATGGATGAAGTGATCATGATGACTTCAGCAGAATATGGTCATATGGCAGGTGGAAGCTGCATTGCTGCAGAAGATCCAAGATATCGTGGCTGTAGCAATGATGTTCTTTCATTGTTCGATAAATGGTGTTCAGGAAAGCAGGAGTGTCGTTTTGAGACAATCAACCAAGGGTTGGATGATATGAACAAAAACTGCCCTGTCTTCATTATAAAATATACTAGGCTTGAATACAGCTGTATTAAAAGTATTTTTTATAAAATTTAATTGATCAATTTTGATTTTGTGCAAATATTACAATTTGTATATATGATTTCTTTGTTATTATATCATTATATCATTTATCCAAGTTAAATGTTGATTATTTACAGTAAAGGCAGCATGTAGTTCGACAGAACGAAACAGTATTACTGGAGTTAGTGGATATCTAGCTAGTCACATCACTAATACAAGAAGATGTGGATTGACGGATTCGCCATGGATTATTTCATCCAAACCGGGACAGATAATAAAACTGGATTTGGTGGACTTCTTCTGCTAGCACAGGATTATCGAATCTGGTCAGCTGTCGATCCGTTTATGGCTTTATCTTAGAGGGGTCACTCGGTATCAATCAGACCATATGCGGAGGACATCAAAGGCAGACATCCCTCTATAGATCAAAGACAAATTTAATTGAAATTAATTTGGTTAAAAGTGACAAGCGATCTAAAGGAGAGTTTTTGATTAAATATGAGGGTAACTATAACTCCCTTGAAATATTACAAAATTCAGTATAACACGATACATGTGAGTTAAAGCAACACAATGATACACATTGATACAGTATTTGTTCAAATATTATAATGATATCTATTAACTTTTCCATATCGAGATTCAGCTAAAGCAGTATTTTATTTTATTTTAGTGATTGGCTGTGCTGAACTTCGGCCCCCAGAAAATGCTTGGTATAAACGAGAAGGAAATAAAGCTGTCATTGGTTGTGAAAACGGTGATAAGGAGTGGACAGTGAGTTGCAGGGGAAATACATGGGAAGGTGAAATAGGAAACTGTACAAATACAGGTGGGAATCGCAATGTAAATGAACGACAAATATTAGCAATTGTTAAGAACGTTAAACTAAGTTTTCTAAGATTTAACGGGTAATAGGATATGATTTATTTGTCGTTTGTTTCCAACTTTGTAATATTTCTTATAACAGCGATTACTGTTTATACAAAATAATAATAAAATTCCCATTTAATTATATAGTATCTCATTAATCAATCTTATCTATATAAAAACACTCTCATATTCGGTAAGGGAATATTACAAATATATTCATATTTAATATTCACGTGTTTTTATTTTTTTTCAGTAAATCGGACACCGTTGGTAGTACGAAAACAGCAGAAGCTAGGGTTAACTTCAGGTTCGGATAAACGTTTTGAAATAAATGAAACCATTTTATAACTTGATTATCGTTTGAAATAAAATAATAAGGTTTCATGAGAATATTGGGAAATTGTGTATTTATTGCTTTTTGTTTAGTTGTAATAATGGCCGGAATTATTGGTGGGGCTGTAGTCATCTCAGTCGTGGCTATTGTGATTGGTGTCGTCTATGTGAAAAAATACAGGTAAGTTATTTTCTCTTGTAGGTAGAGAGTTAGATAGAAAGTTAGAAAGATAGACAAATAGATAGATAGATAAATATATAGATAGATAGATAGAAGAAGCTAGGTTTAAGTTTAATTTTCTGGTTTGATAAGTTAGAAATATAATTTGTTTTGACCAAATAATACAAATATCGTGGAATGAGATAAATATAAAAGGGTGGTATTTCTGATACTAACACGATTATAATAAATTATAAGGGCGAAGAGAATAATTTAAAACAATAACATATTTGTGATAATCATAAATACGTGTTTTGAAAGACATAATTCTAAAGAGACATTGCATTGTTCATATCAAAATTCGAATTAATGTTTAAAATGAAAGTTCTGATATAAATATACCTTCTAGAATGCACCAGGAGACAAAAAGAGCAGCTTTGGTGCACAAAACCTATTCTACCCTGGACAGAAATATACAAGCCTATTACAGACCAGTGACAATGGACCAGTCAGTAGACAACAGGACATTGTGGGATATTCCTCCATCAGCTCATCCTGAAGGTCACACCATGACTTCTGATGACCAATGTACCTGTGCTACATTACAAATGCGTAATAACGTTGATAATGATAAGAGAACGGAGATGACATCTCTTGAAAGGCAGAGTTTGTATAGTTCCATTAAATCTAATTAGTGTTATGGCATTTAAGATATTTACTATAAGCATACGAATGTGTGTGTGTATATATGTGTGTGCATGCGTCCGTATGTGTATGTATAATTGTATAGTTGTATAGTTCTATCATATATAATTAAGTCAAAATTATTTAAACTGTATTTATACAAAAAATCTACTTATTACCGTCGAAACGTATCTATTTTAGATTTTATTTTATTTGTTGATGTTTCTGTGAATAAATTAATATAATATATGTCCGTTAGATATATGTCAATTTACATATATGTCTGACTAAATTAGTATTTATTGTAATCCCTTCTATTTTATATATCTCGTTATACAAGTCTTTAAAATTAATTGAAACCCGATTAAATGTAATCAATTAGTAACCTTTTATTAGTTAGTACTAGTTAGCTAATATCTATCTATCTATCTATCTATCTATCTATCTGTGTGTGTGTGTGTGTGATGTGTTTATTTGTACAGAAGAAAATAAACGCGTAAAAATAAAATACGTTTTTAACACAGATATACGCAGACACAAACAAATTGTTGTAATTTGTTGGGTACATGCTTCCGCCTTTTACGTAGCTTGCATGTAGCTGCTTTCCTTTTAGTGTGACATATTTGTCGCGTTCAATAGCAAATCAGCTGGGCACCACAGGCTGATGAGTAGCCTAGACACATGTACAGGTCTACGTATATATGTATAGATATGTAGAGGTGTAGAACATTATATATTGAGATTGATGTATGTACTGTTTTATTTATGTTTAGATTTATGGAGGCATAGGTCTCAAAGGATGTTTAAATGGTGATGTTCTGAGCCAGTGCTACTATATATGTATCCTAAAACACACGCGCCCACACAATATTAGTATTGTATTCCAGTTATGTAACATTATTATAGACTGGATAATAGATTGATAATACATTATTTGTGCAGGTCACAGATTCAAGCTTAAAAAGTTAGGGTAAGTGGCGCCTCTAGCGAAAAGTGAGTCAGCGACTCCGGTCAGTCTATTCAAGTCTGACCTAATTTCTCCTTCATTAGCATATTGGAGTCAGCCATATTGGATTGCTTGTGGTTGACGACTGTTTGTTATTGAGCTGTTTGACAAATATTCGCTTAATCTGGTGGACTAAAGCATCATTTGTGGTCGGCCACTTAAGTTATCCATACTATAGGAGAAGGAGGTTACTAATTTAATAGATATTTACTTCGGAAGGCACCGTATTTGTACACATTTTATTGACAGAAAGGAAAGTCTTTGTTCTCGGAGATAGCATTTATAATGATCCATCTGATGCCATGTTAGGCCAACGGAAAAGAGAAATAGGGAAATATTAGCATATCGCTTTATTCCTTAATACATGCCATTGAACTTGCTGACTGCCAGCAGGAATGTTTCAAATAAAGGTTCTCTGAAGTATTCTACTGGCAGCACAGGAAATTATATACTCAGTTCTGGAGTATAATGGCGATGCCGAGACTGCTCCTTATTATGATAATGGTATTGATTGAATCTGTAAAACTTGGTAAGTGTAAATATGTGAATCGTCTTCTATTTTGTGTGGCTTGCAGATGTTTAGCATTATAAGCATAAATACTATTACATATATATATATATATATATATATATATATATATATATATATATGTGTGTGTGTGTGTGTGTGTGTGTGTGTGTGTGTTTTAGGACACGGGGCGCTTCCGTGGTCAAGTTGGTAGCGCGTTGGACCAAAGATCACTACCACCACTTTCGCATTAGCATATCTGAAGGATCTTTCATCTTTGACTTCGCTTCATTACCTTTAGAGGTCGCTCGGCCCATTTGCCTACCATGTGCAAAAAAGTGGTCGTAAAACATCAATCTTCATCGCTTTAGGTTATATATATATATATGGTGGTACTTGCTCAGGACATCCTTTAAATCACATACTTCCATAAATCTATACACGAATTAATCTATATGCCATGAAACTAAACATGCAAAATCTACACCTCCACACACCAAGACATACTTAGACCTATATATATATATGTCCTGGCTACTCATCTGTCTGTGGGTGACAGTTAATAAGCTTTTCGTGCGTGACAAATGTGTCACTCCCACGGGGAAACTGCTACGTACAGAAAGCGGAAGAATGCACAAAAGTGTTATTTGACACCATAACTCGCAGCGCACAAAACGGGCGAGTTAGTACGTAGACAAGATAACTACTTTGACGCTACAGTTTACAGTCAACAGTAATTTTCTGTGGTTCAAAAGAAACCAAAGAATATGAATATGTTTACCCCACAGCTTCATTTTGAGTTTGAATAATTACAGAAATCCTCTTACCTATATCAACCGGACGGATATATGTCCGACAGGTCCGGCGTCGCGAGTTGTTGTCTAATAAGAGTGAAACGTTAGTCCATTTATAAGCCCTCGCCACGTCAACCCACATAACAGTTTGTTGCACTCATGACAAAATTGTGTTGTGTACACTACCAACACACTGAAGCAGCGAAATTACTAAGCTACCAACAAATTAGAAACAGTACACATTGGATTATTACTGTACTAGAAATAAACATCGCATCAATCTTGAATATATGCTATGATTTATTCAAAAAAAAACACACAAAAAACAGTTAATCTTCATACGTTTACATTCATGACTTATTGAACGTTCATCCACACTCAATTAAGCTTATCTAAGAATATGCAGTTAGCGGTGGTATAAATAAAAGCTTTCATCCGCGTGATCTATTAAACCTATAATCGAGAACACCGGATATCAAGCAAATCTTCAATACAACGAATGATACGTAGGGATTATAATAGCTATACATTTTACACTTTTCCTATGGGAATGTAAGCTAATTACTCACAATATGGGAAAAAACTTCCCGCAGTTTAATACCTAAGTCAGTGCTTGTCGGTGTGTGTGTTATCACATAGACGCACACACACGCACCACACACACACACACACACACACACACACACACACACACACACACAGCTCAAAAATAAAACGTTTTCTTTTGATAAAGTAAGTTCATTATGAAATTTTCGCTACAACATCCATAATGTTCTTATATTATTTTAAATGTCTAGGTAAAGGAAAAGATGTTTGTTTCGGGGAACGTGCAAGTCTATCATGTGACAGAAGCCAGGTGATTTTGATGACGTCAGCAGAGTATGGTCACATGACAGGTGGACAGTGTATTAAGGAAGAAAGTCCTAGATATCGTGGTTGTAGTAATGACGTACTGCCGTTATTTGATAAATGGTGTTCCGGTAAACGAGAATGTAAATTTGACACAAGTAATAAGGCATTAGAGAGACTTAACGTCAACTGCCCAAGCTTTATCAGGACCTTTACGAAACTGGAGCACAGCTGTATTAAAGGTAAGTTCAATTATACTGAACTTAGATGTGTTGTCTGTGTGCGCGCTGTGTGTATGAATGTATATATATATATATATATATATATATATATATATATATATATATATATATATATATATATATATAATTATATATATATATATATATATATAGGACTGGTGAGACATTACACGTCTCAGCAAGAAGTCTGAAGAAACGTCCAGAGTTTGAATTCCGGTTCGAGATTCTCTGTGCCTGTGCCTTATAATACACAGTAAACACACACACACACACACACACACACACACACACACACACACACACACCACACACCACACACACTAATATATATATATATATATATATATATATATATTATATATATATATATATATATATATATATATATCACACACACACACATCTAAATATACTAATAGTTTTTTATATATATTTAGTTAATACAGCCTGCAGTTCTAACAGAATCACAACTCTGACAGATACAGCTGGATACCTTTCTAGTTACGTCACACGTACACGCGGATGTGGATCTTCAACCTCACCCTGGATCATCTCGGCAAATCCAGGACAAACGATAGAACTAGAACTAATAGACTTTTCCGCCAATGAAGATAATTCCAAAATAATCAGCTGTCGAGTAATTTATGGGTTCATCCTCGAAAGGGCATTAGGCATCAATCACACCATTTGTGCAGGAAGTTCCCGTCAGACGGCGCTGTATACGTCTAAGACAAATTCAGTTGAGATACGAATGATAAAAGATAACGGAAAAGGAAAGACTGAATTTCTTATTAAATTTGAAGGTAACTGAAGTTGATAGTTTAGCAAAATTCACAATAACACGCATATTAAAAGAAAATATCACCATAGGTGTCTATATGAATTTTTAGTTTGTTAATTATAATTAATTTATGCAAGTAATGAGTTAATTAAGAATTAATTAATTATTGTTATTGTCATTATTATTATTAGTATTATTATCATCTTCGTAATCATCATTATTATCGTCTATATAATCATTATCATCGTTATTTTGTATATTTACCACCCATATACTTATCCTTGTTCTTTGTTTCTTCTCATTCAATCATTCTATCCTTCTTTCCTTCCTTCATTCATTCAATCAGATAGTCAGTCAGTCAGTCAGTCAGTCAGTCAGCCAGTCAGTCAGTCTATTAATTTATGTATTAATTATCTTTCACTTGTTAAAATATTCTAACATTTAGCTATTCCTATAGTTATAGGCTGTACTGAACTGTCACCACCTGCACATACTTGGTACAAGCGAGAAGGGAACAAGGCAGTTATTGGTTGTGACAATAATGATAAAGAATGGACTATTATCTGTTCTGGTAATAAATGGGAAGGTGAAACCGGAAACTGTACAAATTCAGGTAAAATCCGAATTATTGACGCACCATTATTATGTGAATTGTTGAGTAATATACAATACTATTTACGTTATTTAGATTTCTTCTTTTTAAATTAATTATGATTAAATTATATTCATATGAATAACATGCATCCCTAAGTAAGGTTAAAGTCCGAAGAAAATGTATTTCGTCTATTTATTGTCATATTATTTCATTTTATTTCAGTTATTCGAAAGACAGCCATCATTCCAAGACCACAGAAAATGGCTTTTACCTCAGGTATGTTAATTCAAAAAGAAGTTCACTGAAACATAGGAACCATCTCATAAGTAATTAACATAACTAATTAACGCTAATATTAAATTTATTTTCAGTGGTAATCATGGCAGGAATAATAGGTATTGGCGTTGTTCTATCCGTGGTTACAATCGTTATTGGCGTAGTATACGTAAAGAAATACAAGTAAGTCAAATACTTTAATTTAATTCAGATAAATATTAGTATGAATTAGATTTTTGAATTTATTTCATTGGTGTACTTTGTTCCGACTGATTCACTCACTCAACCGACTCACAAAAATCAACCAACTCACCCACTAATCGATTCATTCATTGTCTAGTTAAATTAATTCAGTAGTCTACTGATAAATTTGTCAGCCATCAGTCTGAAGATGGTTTTTATGTTTTATCATTCTATTTAGAATGCACCAAGAGACAAAAAGAGCTGCCTTAGTCCACAAAACCTATTCAACTATGGACAGAAATATACAAGCCTATTACAGACCAGTGACAATGGACCAATCAGTAGACAACAGGACGTTGTGGGATATACCTCCGTCAACTCACCCTGAAGATCAAACTATGTCATCTGCCGACCAATGTACATGTGCTACATTACAAATGCGCAATAATACTGATAATGATAAGAGAACGGAGATAACATCTCTTGAAAGACAGAGTTTATATAGTTCCATTAAATCGAATTAATGGTGTACATTTTTCGTTATTGGCCAATATTGCATTTTTACATTTGAGTAAGCAGGTATGTATTTATTTAGTTCATGTTACACATGTATCTGTATGTGCATAACTACTTCCATGTTTTTTTGCGCTCGCTAATGTAAGTATTTTTTATTGCATGAGGCATATGCGATCATTAATAAA
The DNA here is from genome assembly GCA_025642065.1 of Paralvinella palmiformis. NCBI lineage: Eukaryota > Metazoa > Annelida > Polychaeta > Terebellida > Alvinellidae > Paralvinella > Paralvinella palmiformis. The sequence goes on from JAODUP010000122.1 coordinate 914,932, forward strand.
TTATACCTTTTGTTAAACATTTTCACATTTATTCTTAATACTCGATAAGAAAATAATATATATATATATATATATATATATATATATATATTCATACATAAACATGCAGGAAAGTAGTTCAGTGCAGCACGAGGAGTTCTAACATGTAAATGTTAAAAAAGACTGAGTTTTATTTATTTAGTCATTTCATATTTGATGCTGCTTAATAAAACAAATTTTATTTTAAAAAAAACAATTCTGTTGTTGCTGCTATGACGATGATTTTCAGGTATTTATAATAATGTTACTGCTGGTAAAACAGCAGTTGCTGAAATTCATTATAACGATTATAACGATAATGATGACGATGGCAAGAATGATATTTGTCAAATATGTCAAGTTTCAGAGTAAGGTAGAAGATTTAAATATTCTCATTTGTTTGTAGCAGGTAATTGGAATTACACATTTTAATTTCAAATCATCAACGTATTTATTCTCAATACTGTTTGTCGTTAGCCAAATTCATGGATTGGATGTTTGGTGAGTTATATAATTCTAGTTGCGTTAATTCTGAAAATTTCACAACACTTCCGTTCTGCTCCACAAATTATTAAATACACTATAATAAAAAATAACTCAGGAACAAGAATATAATGAAAAGGTTCTTAGTCTCGTATAAAAATTAAGATGATAATTGGATCCCTACTACTACTACTACTATTACTACTACTACTACTACTACTACTACTACTACTACTACAATTATTATTATTACTACTTCAACTACTACCAATATATAATTATAAATACTTATTCGTGTCAATATTGCGAAGGAATTACCCTCAATAGAGCTCGTTTAAACCCATACCAGAGATATTTGTTAAGTTTATTTAAAGTAATATAAATCTGAAAGAAGAGAGTTTTAAACAAAAAGAGAATACTTATCTCTAAGTTGATAATGAAACAAAGGGAATATAATTAGCAGGAACAGATTTGGAGTGAATCTAGAAAACAAACAACATGTATTAATGAAAATCTACAATGATTTATTTATCATCTAAATTATTTTTGTTTTATTATATTAAATACCACATTTAATATGCATAATTATATATATTAAACATATCATAAGTACTATGATTCAGGTAATTGTTACTCATCACCTGTTACGTACAACATTTCTCATTTTTCCACTCATACATTGAAATTGTATTCTATATTTTATTTGAAACAGTAGATTATTAAATAGTAATGAATTCTAGGAGAAGGTGATGCTTTGAAATATACTTTCCCATCAGATGCTTAGCAACACTGAAATCTTCCTGGCAATTGCGTGCGTATGATGTTATTTTATTTAAAAAGTACTGGCTTGAGAAAGAGAGTGAGAGAGTTTTTTAACCTATTTCTATTCAATCTCCTAATGGCCCCTTTGTAGCATGTTACAGACTGTGTGACTGTAAAGTGGTGTAAGGACTTCCCAGTGGCAACTCCGTTGTAATAACTAATACATCGTATGTCTCGCAGCTGATGTAAAGGCAACACTGCGAGGGTATGCGAGGCATTCGAGTGCTACTCGCTTGCACTCGACGAAAGCACTGATAGGTGGGACACTGCACAACTAGCAGTTTTTGTAAGAGGAGTCGATGCTAAATTCTGCATTACAGAAGAGCTCGTACAACTGGTACCTTTGAAGGGGAAGACAACTGGTGCCGATGTGTTGCAGGCGGTACAAGTAGCTATGGACACCACTGGATTAAAACCAGAACGACTGTGTGGCATGACAACAGATGGCGCGCCATCCATGGTCGGAAGGAAAAACGGAGTTGTTTCGCTCATGGAAAACATACGACAAGACACTGAGACGGGAGTTTGAGGAATGTTTCACTTGTATCAGGGATCGCAAAGAGGAATTGCTGCTGTTCTCAAATCAATTTGAAGTGGCCGTTGATGATGCGTCGGAAGCGGTCCAAATGGAACTTATTGAACTGCAATGCTCATCAGCATTGAAAATCACATTTAAAGATGTGCCGTTAGTAGAGTTTTATCGCGATCACTTGCCGACGGAACAGTTCCCTGCATTGAGCAGTCACGCGAAGATCATCGACAGTTTGTTCAGTAGGACATACGTTTGCGAACAGATGTTCTCCAAGATGAATTTCGCAAAATGCAAGATGAGGACACAGCTGACTGACGACCACTTGGATGACACCTTGCGACGTTTCACCACAAGTCTGCAGCCAGACGTTGGTCAGCTGGTTGCTTAGCTACAGCACCAGGCATCACATTAGCAGTAGCTCTTTTGACATTTGTTTTTACGAAGATTGGTGTTGTAAATTAAAAAAAAAAACAATATAAATAAAAAGTTCAATCATTGTTCTCCATTCGGCTAAAATGTATCTATTCTTAATCAATATCAATATATATATATGTTGAAAAAGTATGTAATCGTTGCATGTTTGAACCCCAAAAATGCACCAAATGGCATTAAACTGCTCCATTATTTCAAAATTTTCCCGAGGGGGGGCATGCCCCAGACCCCCTACCATCGTCTTTACCGAAAGCAAAGACGCATATTATATCGGACGTGTTAAGCCGGCTGAGAAAGGTCAGTTTACCAATTTGGCCCTTCGACCCTAAAAGGTTGCGACCCCTGCTCTAGGGAGTGGTCCCTGGGCTATATGCCCCAGATTTAAGCAAATCCTAGACTAAACAGCTAAATTTAACTCTAACAAGCACGAAAGCACACACACACACACGCCCCCCCTAGCTTCCGCTTTGGTCATATTTTGGAACATTGAACTACGTAAAATCCGTAGTAATAACTGACCTAGAGATATATTAAGTATCACGTTATTAACTGAGTTAGGGAAGTTTTCGATGGTTATTGCGGAAGTTGGTCCTATAATTAACAGTATAACACTGTATACAACCAGGAAGTGTAACATTGTGCTGTATTATGCGGGATTATACCTAGAGATAAAGCGCCACTGAATACGGTTGTTGATAAATATATTTTCTTTTCGGTGTCTACCTGTATACGCGTCTTAATAGAATTAATTAAATAAATAACATATATGACGAACTTGACGGTCTCTGCATCTCGACTAAAAAATAAACGATAAACCGTTTATCGGCGGAAACATTAGTCTTCGGCTTGGAAATGAATATTGCATCGTGCGTTTCGGATACATGGCATTTCAATGTTTAACAGAAGTTGGGTACTTCAGCTGAGAACTTCCGTTGGAATGAAATTGTTTCTATCACAGACTTCAACGTCCATCTCACCTCATTGGTATAAATAATGGCTATATCATATTACTAGATGGATAATAATATAGAATATAACAAATGTGATGGAGACTTCGGCTAAGATTGACGGAGAATATTGGACTGATGATAAGCAATTAGTTGGCGATGACTATTAGGAACACTGCATCGCATCTCGAACGGTGGCATTGGACACGGCTCGCGCGGTTGGTGTGTTTGATATAACAACTTTAGTTGCATATGAAATTCACCTTGGTTGTATGTGGGAATAGAATTATCTTTCCTAGGTCCAGTTATGTCCAGTTTGTACTATGACATTCAAGATTAGCTCTAATCTGCTTGTCATAAATAATATTTATTCTGTGCCTTATTATACACAGCTAAAACACACACACACACACACACACACACACACACACACACACACACACACACACACACACACACACACACACACACACACTAACCAAAGGTGCATGTTAATGTTATTTACTCCAGTTTATACAGAGATAATCATTTAAATCGCGATTTAAACGTGAACTAGCATATTCAATAATACAAAGAAAGAAATACATGTATTACACATAATTACAAAAGGAACTAAGCACAAAATGTAAAGTATATTTACTAAAGTTTATGCTATAACATTAATTCGATTTTATTGAACTATACAAACTCTGTCTTTCAAGAGATGTTATCTCCGTTATCTTATCATTTTCAATATTATTTCGCATTTGTAATGTAGCACAAGTACACTGGTCATCAGAAGATATATTATGACCTTCAAGATGAGTTGATGGAGGTATATCCCACAATGTCCTGTTGTCTACTGATTGGTCCATTGTCACTGGTCTGTAATAGGCCTGTATGTTCCTGTCCATAGTTGAATAGGTTTTGTGAACTAGTGCAGCTCTTTTTGTTTCCTGGTGCATTCTGAAGAAAGAATAAAATGTTGATACGCTTCAATCCAGTTGACTGAGATACATTAAATTAAATTTTGATTCAAGTAGAAAATATTAATCTTCTTGTTGACTTAGTAATTATATAACAATAAACGAACTCATATGTATCCCATCTCTTTGAGAGTGAAGTCAGAATTTAAATTTATGGAATATTTGTGATGGACAATTCAAATTGGAATAAAGAGATTACATAACTAATTGAAATAAGCTAATATAAGTTATCTAATACGAAACCTTAGCTACAATTATCAGACTCAATTGCGGTATTCACCTGTATTTCTTTACATAGACGACTCCAATTACTGTTGCAATGACAGACAGAACAATGGCAATGCCTATAATACCTGCCATGATCACAACTGAAAATGAATAGCCGTGGTCAGGAGTTACATTTGCTATGTAAATGCTCTTCAGAACATAAATAAGATTAAAAATATTTGCTACTTTAAATGCATATTTTATATCATCTGCAATTAATTTAATAACAAAGAAAGTTTACAAACCGGAACTAAAAGCGTATTTCTTCTGTGTTGGGGCTCTGGGTATTGTACGAATAACTGAAAGTAAATCTTCATAATTAAATAAATAGTAATCATAGTTTTAGTAGATGGTTGTGGTAAGAGCACAAAATACTAATTGTTGTTGTTATTAATGTAGAAACACGAATAAGAACAATAGTTAGAATTGTAATAATAATGGCATAAATAAGAAAATATTTATAAACAATAACACAGACTTTATATTTCTTTTTAATTTTATAAAGTTATTTATGTCGACCTATATTAGATAAAGAATAAAAATAACCAGGCATGGTGATGTAAGAGTAATAATAATAATTTAAATATGATAATCAAATACAGA
>JAODUP010000122.1:922500-985000 GCA_025642065.1 Paralvinella palmiformis
TATATATATATATATATATATATATATATATATATATAGTAGCAGTAGTATTTATTTCCAATTTCAATATCGAATAACGTATACATAATGCAATTTTACAAGTATATTACATATAAAGAAATTGGGGCACCAAGGTAGCCGAAGCTGTCTTCCCATTGGTCCCTAACTAATCATAGCTAATAATTATAGTCAGCTCAATAAAACGCCGTTTGTGTATTCGCAAGTCTGGTCGTGTGTGTATTTGAAGTATGTGGACCAGGTACCAAGGAATCATATAATTACCTAGACATGTGTGCATTGACAAGAATAAGGGTTGTTGCATTTTACAGATGCTGAGTAAGTAGCTAAGATATAACTTTTCAGGGTTGTCTTAGTTTTTGATCTTGAAATACAAGTCGAAAGGATACTGTTCAAATTATTCCATGTCATGGGAAAATTGACTAACGGCAACTTACTGGATAGTGCAGAGTTACATCGAGGTACATTCATATGACTAAATTGCCTTGTCATGCGATTTTCCTGTACATCAGAATTTAGACGGAATAGCCCGTCGAAGGAAATAGGAAGTCACTTGATAATTAAATCGTCCATTAACAAACATACTTGGTATTGATATATGTCATTTAATTTTAAGATTTCACAGTTTTTGAATAATGGATCCATATGATTGTTATAGCTCGCATTATTAATAATACGAAGACACAGTTTTCTGAAGGATTGATGAATTAGAGTTCCCCCAAATTAGTATATCATATGAGATATATGGTTGTATGAGAGCCAGTTATAATGCTTTCAGACTATCTTTTGGTAGGAATTTCGTTACTTGTTTTATGCCACATAAAGCTCAAGAAATCTTATTTTCACGTAAGTCAAATGATATTTCCATGAAAGAGTCTCAACTAGAAATATACCAAGGAATTTGGTGGTATTCTCTTGGTATTGAGTGCCAATTTGCTCTAAATGAGTACCACCAACTGAGATGTCCAAGATGTTAAAATCAACATTTTTGGTATCACCTTTGAAAACCATATATTTTGTTTTTATTTAGTAAGAGACCATTTGTACAAAACCATTCAAATAAGTTTTTCATTTCCACATTTGCTCTTTGATATAAGGTGGAAATATCGGTATCACTAATGACTAAAGAAGAGTCGTCTGCAAAAGAAAACATATGTGCATTTGTGGATTTTGATATATCATTAACATATATCAAGTATATCAAGGGGCCTAGGATAAATCCTTGTGGTATCCCACAGTTCATGAATTCAATATCTGACTTCGTTTTACCGATTTGAACATATTGTTTCCTATTCATAAGAATGTGTTGGCGACTCTCCTAATTCCATAGTAATTTAATTTATTTAATAACGTGTCTGTATTTATAACATCAAATGCTTTTGAGAAGTCGCAGAAAATAAATAAGGTAACTTGCTTAGGAGTCGAATTATTAGCCAATGCACATTGATTTAATAAATGTATAATTGGGTGAATTGTTGAGTGTTTCTCACGAAAACCATACTGATGTTTGCAAAGAATATTATTACTATTGAGGAAGCTCATTACCTTGTTATACATTATCCTTTCAAATATTTTCGAAAAATCTGGGAGAAGGCTGATGGGTCTATAGTTTTTTTAATTCAGCGGGATCAGCTGATTTGTGTTTTGGAATTACCTTAGCTATCTTCAGTTTACTGGGAACAATACCGGTAATTATTGATCTATTTATAATATGTGTCACTGGATATTTAATGTGTTCAATATATTCCTGAAGTAGTTTGGAGGATATTTCATCATGACCTGTACTAAGCTTTGGTTTTAATTTGTTTGTGATTTCGAGGACTTGATCTGGGTCTATTGTTTCCGAAAATATGCTGTTTTCAAATAGTCATTAACTTTTTTGTACGTTTTAGGGATATTTTCAGAAAAATACTTATTGAAGCTATTTGTTATTTCAGTTTCACCTGAAATATATTTGTTGTCTATTTTGAAAGTTTGGAGCCAGTTAGATTTGTAGTTGTGTTTACCTATTGCTAGTTTTAGTACTGACCACGTGTTTTTCATATTATTTTTATTTAATTCTAGGAGATGGAAGTAATGGTTTCTTTTTAGCTCGCGCTTGCCTTTATTGAATAAATTCAGGTAATTTTTATGGCATTTAATGTCGGTTGTGTTACTATGTTTCTTTTTAAATAACTTCGCCTTACGTCTGGCAAATGCCAATAATCCGCTTGGGACTCATGGGTCACATTTCATGTATTTCTTATTGAACCGTGTTTTAAGCAAAGGAAATGTTTCGTTGAATATATCTTTATAGATATATTATTGCAGGTCAGGTTAGAATAGATTTGATCAATCAGAGTAGCCGAAGTGTGGGTCACTCTGCTTGACTTGTGAATAAGTGGCAAAAAAACCTCGTGATAGAATACCATCAACATAGTCCCTTGTTTTATCATTAGTTCCATATTTCAATAAGCAAATATTAACATCACCAAGAATCAAGCTTGATATACCCTCAGTATTGATAATTTCCATAATATCAAACAGAGTAGATGTAAATACATCGACATCGGCAGATGGTGGAGTGTTGGGTCTTTATATGACACCAGCGATTATTTTCTTATGAAATTTATTCTCCACTTCGACAAACAGGGATTCATAAACATGTGGAATCAATACACTCAAGTCTTCCCTAACTTTAAAATTAATCGAGTCTTTTATAAATAGACCCACACCACCTCTACCATCATTATTTCTACAGCGCATTATAATATTGTGATGTCCAGGGAGAACGATGCGGGGTCTCTGTCAGCACGAAATACCTCACTCACTCCAATTACATCAAATGAAAATTCCTTGTTATGCAAATCACATAGAAGATTATAGAACGCATCCCAATTTCACAATACGCTTCTACAGTTTAAATTAAAACTAGACAAAGCAATCTTTGTACATTCGACCATCTGGGATAATTGATAAGGTTCATAATATATACAGTCTTGATTACCCTGTCCAAGAGGCGAATCTCCATTTTCATCCAAATAATCCGTCGATTCAAATATAGTTTTAAAGTTATACCTGTTATCTACCTGGACCTGGTCAAGAGAAATGTTATCCGTATCCATTTACCTTAGATGACACGACCAGACATTCAAACACTAGCAGATCTGATATAACATTTTTCACTATATTGACTATGCGGTTTAAGCATTTAAAGAAGAGAAAAAACTTTATATACAATTGAAGATAATAACGGTGCATAAAGGATGCTAGATAGGTGGAAAAAATCTACCGTCTTAGTGGGCAGATAATAACTGACGCTTAATTTAATTTTGGAAATAAAAATTGGATCTTGACAATTTGGTTTGGATAAAACACTGAATGACTTCAAAGGATGGTCCAACCATGTGGAACGACCCCTAGGAGAACAATGTACAGCATAGCATAGAACATTCTAGTGTAGAACAACACGTGACAGGCCCATTCAATACAACAAGAAATGACTCATTCTTACTTGTATACTTGAAACAAAGAATATACCATTTGAATGTTCATAGAATAACGGGTGAGTCACGTGTTACATCGCAATCAGCTGTGGTCATAAACAATGAATGATACAACTGATTGTATAGTTACATAACATGATGTGTATTATATCAGTAATCATGTGGATAGGGGTTTAACAAACACTTGTTACACTAAGATATAGGAAATAATCCGACATAATTTCGCATGGTAGTAGTTTAGTGCTTATTATACAGTTCATTGTGCAGAGATAGGCTGGCTAATATAGTTCATGAATACACCAGTAAGTTGGATTCATCTACTTTAGGAGAGTAAGTATTATAATAAGTTAGAAATAAGTTATATTAGGACTAAGTTGTAAAAGCAGTATTATATATTCAGTTTATATTGCAGAGGTGATACATATAGATACAGTTAATACATGTAGATGGAATTAAGTGTTTACCTTACGCTTCGATCTACAGGTTATCACACAAATTATGTCACATCTCATCAGACACAATTTGCTTGATTACCCCGTTTCGTAGCTTTACGAAAATTGCGCATGTTTTTGTCCAAGTGACCAATATTACTTTCTCGCGTTTCAAACGTCTGGCCAGGGCGAATAAGCGGACACGATGCTTCGTCAATTCTTCCTTTATATAAACTCCTGACTTTTTCGCCTTCAGGCTCATTATCGCTTTCATAAATTTGATCTTGTTTTCAAATTAAACAACTTTTACCAAAATATCTCTGTCACGGTCACGGTTGCCGACTCTATGCGATCTGGCAATGTCAATGCTGGTGATGTTAAGGTTTAAAGTTGTGCCCAGATCAATCACCGTTTGATCCGTATCTTCAGAAGATGATACATCCTCGGACTCGGGGATGCCACGAACCCTGATAGAGTTTCTCCTGTCGAACTGATCAAGCCTATCACATTTGACTTTAAGGTCTCGGGTTCTGGCCGTCAGATCAGCTATCTGACTGTCTTTTTCCGCAAGACGCTTCTCATAGCTGTCTTTGAGGGATTGTCCATGGGCACGTAATAACAGGACCATAGCTTCCAATGCAGTAGGAGTTGTACCTGCCTTAGTGGTGGTGATGAGCTTCTGAACAGCTACCTCAAAGGGGACAGAGTCCTGTGATTCAGACATGGAGGTTGAACTTCTAGTACCAGTAGCCATATTCCGTTTTTAAATGTTGGTCAATAACAAATGACGTCAGCAGTCACACCTAACCGTATTTACGTTTTGGTAAAGGCAACCAATGGAGCGTGACCAAATGAACTTTCTGTCAAATAACCAACTTTTGACTATGTAACCAGAAAATAATCCTAGGAATACATCAAATATCCATGCTATGATATATCATATCCAAGAATATCCAATCATTTTATCAGTACATTTTCCGAGGAAGATAGAAAAATGTAGTAAATTACTTCATCAAACGTTGTTTTGTGGCTGCTATGGTATGTAGTATCAATGTAGTATATATATATATATATATATATATATATATATATATATATATATATATATATATATAGCGAGAGAGAGAGAGAGGCAGAGCGTTTGTGTATATGTGTGTCATTGTTTATTTCAAGAAAACTGTTATGTTGGTTGAAACACTGAGAGCCCAGGCTTAGCTTTTTCACCCTAGTCCGACTATAAGTTACAACCCCGGACCGGACCTGGTGGACTTCTATTAGTACGGTTTATTTAGGTAGGACTTTTAGCTATTTGGACCCAGAATGAAGCTAAGGTCAACATGTCCAAATGTTCTCATTTATTGGTTTCTTTTGAATAACCACAAATTACTGCTCACTCTAAACAATGGCGTCAAGTAGTTAGCCTGTATATGTATTAGCTTATATCACTGAATTACAGGCACGTTTGTTTGATTTAAATGAGAGCTTTGATGTTAAAGGTAATTTTTGTATATGCTGCCATGGTTGGTTTTGTTTTGTTGTTCGGAGAGAATCCCCAGGCTGTCGCTTAATCAGCACAGCCTCTATATTGCAGTGGTTTAGGAGCAGTACGGAAAGATGGAGCCGAAATACCCCCAAGGTGGTCACTGCCAGAGTGTTTTACGTCCTCGGTTTTTTTTTAACGTCCCCCTTTATTTTAAATAATTCAGTGGAGACGGCAGCGCCATTTAACGTGGTCAGCCACCCACGATGTAGTGAGCCGAGAAATTAATCCCTGGACAAGTTTCGACCTCTTACGGGGTTCGAACCTGTGACCGTTGGCACCAAGTGTCGGGTACTTAACCGCTAGGCCACCGGAGCTCACTATATGCTGCCATTTTCTGTATGTAGCCTATATACAGCCGCTTCCGTGAGGTGTGGGCATATGAAAACGTAGTAGCTGAGCCTCACAGCCTGGTGAGGTCTGTGTATGTATAGATATATGAAGGTGCAGGTTTTTATGTGTTTAGATTCAATTACACACACACAAACACACACACACACACACACACATATATATATATATATATATAAATGTAACTAAATAAATATGACTATATACACTAAATGTGAATTGCATTGTACTCATATTCAGACAGCTTTTGATAATTATCCTAGTTTTTCTTTCTTCACAAAACTAGTAGGGCGCCTCCTTTGTCTAATTGGTAGAACGTTGGACCACATATTACTATCACCTGAGTTCGAATCTCGGCGTGGGGATATCTGAGGGTTGTTTCAACTTTGACTTCGCTTCATTTCCTTTTGAGGTTACTCGGCCAATTTAGCCCACCTTGTGCACAAAAGTGGCGCAAAACACCAATCACAAATTCTCCACAAAACCATCATGTATGTATTGAACCTAAGATCTTAAATGTAGCAATATCCTGACCTACAGATTTACATTGATTAGAGACACACACCTGAAACGCTGGAGAGACTTAAACTGAGTAATGTATTTTCTGTTCATTTCAGAAACAAAGTTAAATAAAACAATCAGACTAATACATTTGATCTTTTTGACTTAAAACTAAATTTTACTATTGAGAAACATATCAAGCCAATAGTTAATATAATGCTGCGATTGTAGTAAGTTAACGGTAATGTAAGACATAATTTATTATATTATTACTTTAGGTAATAGCTGATCCATTTTTAAAAGATATTTTCATATAGGTTAGAATTTAAACATGTATATTTGTTTATATTAATATCAAACTTCTTGTATCGTGATTGAGTGTGGAACTGTAAGAAGTAGTAACAACAATATTGCATTTAATCTTAAAACATTTGTAATATTTGATAATGAGTTCTTGAATTGAAATTTAGCTAAGAACTGAAATTAAAATCCCTTCGCACAATAAATCAGTATACACATACTAGAATAATAAAATATATCAGTAACGCATAAAGAACAAATAATACATTCATTAACTGTGTAAATATTGAACATACATTTAAGAACAGGTATGATATATACAATTAATTTAATTAGATTTGATAGAACTATATAAACTTTGCCTTTCAAGAGATGTTATCTCCGTTCTCTTATCATTATCAACGTTATTACGCATTTGTAATGTAGCACATATACACTGGTCATCAGATGACATGGTGTGACCTTCAGGATGAGTTGATGGAGGAATATCCCACAATGTCCTGTTGTCTACTGATTGGTCCATTGTCACTGGTCTGTAATAAGCTTGTATATTCCTGTCGATAGTTGAATAGGTTTTGTGCACTAAAGCTGCTCTCTTTGTTTCCTGATGCATTCTAATGGTAAAAATATTAAAATAAACGGGGACCATGGTGAGTAATGAATTAATAGATGTATTATTTATTTTCCTACTAGTTATGGTGTATTAATATCAGAAGCTTAATATCTTGTGATAATATCTTATTTTATACCTGTATTTCTTTACGTAGACGACACCAGTAACGATGGCTATGACAGATAAAACAACAGCACTACCTATTATACCAGCAATGATGACTACTAGAAGTAAATAAAACATGACAACATTTTAACAAACATCATTTCTTGATTCTTTGCTTATGAGATAGTAGTAATAGTAACAAGTAACAGTTAATTGTACTTGTGTTTTAGAATGACATTATAATATACCAACCAGACGTAAAGCCAGGCTTCTGTGGTTTTCTTGATATAGGTTCTTTCTGATTTACTGAAATGAAGTATATCAGTAGAAGAAGGATTAATTAAATACACACATATTAGTTCAAATAGTAAATACAGTCATTGTTCAATTTCATATATTAGTTTTCGCAGAGAACGAATACAATATTAGGATTGAATTTTATAATTAAGTTGCACTATTGTCGTAAGAATCCTAAATAATATTTAAGTATACATTAAGCAATGTGAAATAGATTCATTAAAAACAAATTGATAATGATGCTTATTACATCTGCAGTAATTACAGGAACAATAGAGCCATCAGTAATTGGGATTAGACATGTATTAGCAGAAGTAGATATGGGAACAACATCAATGGCAAATTCGATGAAGAGCAATCATTCCTATTACAATAAAAATAATAACTGCAACAACAACAATAATAATAATAACCACATCAACTATGATTAGTATGCATTAATAGAATTATCTCAATTTTCTACCTGACTTAGTACAATTTCCTATTTCTCCTTCCCACCTATTTCCAGTACAGGTAACAGTCCATTCTTTATCATTATCCTCACAGCCAATTATTGCCTTGTTTCCTTCTCGTTTGTACCAAGCGTGAGGTGGGGGTGATATTTCGGCACAACCAACAACTATAAATATGTTTTAACATAGTAGCCGAATCATTTAAAATTCATATCTACTTTTCCAATACACAAAATAGAAATATGCAATCAGTCAAGTTAAAACCATATACCTTCGAATTCGATGAGAAATTCTCCTTCAACTCTCTTGTCACTTTTGAGAAGTTGAATTTCTATCAAATTTGTCTTAGAGGTGTATAGCGCCACCTGCCGCCGATTGCCGGCACAAATAGTTTGATTGATGCCGAGTGATCTCTCGAGGATGAAGCCATAAACATAACGACAGCTGATTATATTAGAAGTAGGTCGGATTGTGGTGAAATCGATCAGTTCAAGTTGAATTATTTGTCCTGGATTTGCTGATATAACCCAAGGAGAGGATGGCGAGCCACATCTTATTGTGTTAGCGATATGACTGGATAGGTATCCAGATGGATCGGTGAGTGGTTTTGGACTGCAAACTGAACGGACTAAATAAAAAATAATATACAATAATTTATAAGAGCTATCATATTTAACACATACTCATATTTAATGAATTTATTATTATTATTATATTTTTTATTATACATTAATGTATTCTATTTTAAAAGATACATTTGTTCTCGTTCTTGGCATATTTCAGTTTCAGGCACCTCACAATTAGTTTTTTATGTAATTTTTCCGATATACGTTAAACATAATTCTTAGCTCAAACTGATTTAATTAAATAGGAAATATTTATCCAATTGCTAGGACACAGCAATAGTAAAGTAACTAGAATATACTTATTCCCATCTTCTGATGAAATATTTGGCACACTAAAATCAGTAATTCATATGTAACACTTACAGTTGTAAATAGTTATGATAATAGCTCTTACACTCACATTACCAAAAATCAAAACAGCTCTCCATCTGTAATACAACTTCATTAATTGATTGGATGATATAATTGCTAGTTTCTGGTATATTTAATTAAATTAAATACACAAACAATTATTACAATATTATGGATGATTACTACATAGGAGGATTATTTTCTCATAAACTTGGATCATCACGTACATAACCATCTTAGCAGTTCAATAAAGCAAATTAATAATGCCAGGATGTGATGTCTTTCGAACACATTATGAAAAGGGGTAATAACTGGATTGGAAGTTACCTTCAACACACGTGTGGTGTACTCGTGTGTACTTCAAAATAAACTTCGGACAGTTTATGTGAATAATTTTCAGTTCTTTGTCGCTGGTGTCAAAAGTACATTCCTGCTTTCCTGAACACCATTTATCAAAAAGCGGAAGTACGTCATCAGCACATCCTCGATATCTTGGATCGACCTCCTCAATGCAGTGTCCTCCTTCCATGTTACCGTATTCTGCTGATGTCATCATGATCACCTCATCTCTGCCACAAGACAATCGGGATTCATCATCAAAGCATATATCCTTCCCTGCAACTAATGAAGAATGTTTAATATAATATGTACACAAAATGCGATAGCTTGAAGTAGTAAGAATGTAATCAATCATGAAATAATTATTTACTCCAGTATGTAACATATAAAGGTCGATTACATTATAGAAAAAAATAATAGATACAGATGTATGGAATTGTAGGAATAGAACACATTTTAATCATATTTTAAGTATTTCATGTTGACTTAATGTAACAAATTAATATTTTGCGAAATAAAATAAATTAATTAATACACATATAAATAAATAAGTTCGGACTTTTATCTGAAATTATTACTTTATAATAAATGTTTGGTATTATGACAATAACATATATAATGTATATATATATATATATATATATATATATATATATATATATAAACTAAAATCATCATCGATATTTAACGTTTTGACTATTTTTTTTTCTGTTACCAGATATATAATTCGTTATAAATGACTTAATTACTATATACAATTTAAAACTTATAAACGCTCTATGATCATGAAAGAGAGCTAGCACACGAAGGCGCGAGCATTTATTTCGAGTGTGGTCCCTTTTATTGAGTGGTTGTTTACAACCCCTCCCCAACACACAGAGGGGAGCAATATGGAAAGGAGTACAAACGCATTTGTTAAATAAAGCTTTTAATTAATTATTATAATTTTAATACAAATTATCATTATAAACAAGCAAGAGTTATACTCACCTAAGGTGTCTGATTCAATCAATATGATAATACTAATAACGGTAAACAACGATACCGTCATTGTTTACCAGTAGATGAATTCACTGTGAGCTATATATAATGTAGAAATTGTCATATCAATCACACTTTATTGATGGTGTGTTGATAAAAAAATTACTTTCATAGGGAATTATCACCGAATGTATCCATATATAGGACTTAAAGATTCTACTA
This sequence comes from Paralvinella palmiformis, assembly GCA_025642065.1. Lineage (NCBI taxonomy): Eukaryota > Metazoa > Annelida > Polychaeta > Terebellida > Alvinellidae > Paralvinella > Paralvinella palmiformis. The sequence goes on from JAODUP010000122.1 coordinate 933,113, forward strand.
TTGCCTTGCTAGGCGCAGGTTCATGCAGCTCATTATAAATCCACACAGCGAGAACAAAGACTTGCCTTCTAAGGCGAACGTATATTCCAAATGTGGCGTTTATCCGAAATAATAACTAACTAATTTAATCAACTTAACACGTCTGATATATGGAAGAGGTATGTAACCACTTCTCCCGTTGATTAAGTCACGAAGTTTCACGAAATTTCTAAAGAGCCGCTCTATCGCCAAGAACCGTACAGCGCAAGCAATCCAATATGGCAGACGCCAATATGCTAATGGTGGGGGAAGTAGGTCAGACTTGGCGGGACCTAGTGAAGTCGGTGACTCATTATTCGCTAGAGGCGCTGCTGATCATAAGGCGGAGAGAGTTCAATATATACACTAAAGGCGTCTTTAGTTGAGTCCATGCTGTTCGGGAGGCCGGAGGTTCGGATCCCGGCCGCGACATTATAGTAGGAAGAGTTTTTAGTCCAACCAGCAATTGGTAAGGTTCTTTTCCCGAACGTGACTTTTATAGTAAACTGAGGTGCCATCATGTTAAGCAATTCCCAGTTCGCCCATCGTCATAATAACAGAAGTCAACACCAGGTGGCTGTGCCCAATAGGCGACAGCCAGGGGTCTCTACCCCAAACTTCAATAAGTTAAAAGTTGAGTCATTACCCTATTTTTCTTAAATTGTTTTTCATGAATTAGCTCGTCAGCTGTAATTGATATTTTGTGTTAATACGCTTAACGGTAAATGTTAAAGTATTTACTCTTGTTGTTAAATATATTAATTCCATGGTGAAGCCATCAGTGATAGTCTCCTGTACAGACCTAGTGGCAGACTAGTGTGATTCTAAAAAAGAACCTTACGTTTTAAAGATTAGCTGAACATTAATTCTGGATTGATAAATAAATGATTGCATTTCCGTGGATTGATTTAGATTTTAAATGGTTTCTTATATATTGTTTTATATGAAGATTCCCAGGTGTCCAGCACCGGGGACAGCTTGGGGCTAATAACCACCTTTTTCACTCCATTATTTAAAATAATATATGACAAATGATATATATATATATATATATATATATATATATATATATATATATATATATAAAAAATGGGTGTGTGTGTGTGTATGTGTGTTTACGCACCACTTCTCTATTATGCCCAAGTGTTTTCAGTGCCAGAGTTAATATTTGCTCCAGTGATTAAAGAGCTTAGACAAAAACACAACTGTTAAACTGATTTAATAGATTTTACACTAAAATATAAACAATAACCAGAATATTACAGTGAAAAGTAAATCCCATTCTCCTTAGATATTTATCTCGAGCTTATAAGTAACTGTTTATTATCCCGTTTATTGATATGAAAACTAAATACGTATGCTAATTATTTGTGAGATCGCAAATACCTTCTAAAATAAATTTATAATCTTTTATGTGAACGTTTAATTATATGAACATTATCACAGAAAACATGTAATTTCAGTTCCAGCTATATGTTGTTTTTTTGCTCAAGTGAAATAATTAGATTACAGACTTTTATTTTTAATCTGATTGTTATAATGGTAATGTGAAGAATGATAATAAAGACAAATTGCAATAAGCTATTAATGTGGGCAGTGTCAATCGGATTAATCTTAATTATATTACCTTTTGAAGTTAATCGTGTTGCTAAAATGTTCGGTAGAAAGTTTAATTTCCCAACAATGATGTCGATTATTCTCCATGGCGTAAGTTGAATTTAAATTATTACTATAATTTTAACATAATAATTGTAACTATTTCTGTAACTGCTATACATGACTGCCATCTACTAGTCAATTAAGATTCAGAATCAATGAAATAATTTTTTTAATAATTTCTTGATTTTCATTTCATATTGCTTCCCAGTTGTATCCCATATCGATTTATTCGCAATATAAACAAACGTTTACTTGTAGTTGTAGAACCGTGTTTTATTTTATATTCAATTTTATGTAACATTTCGCATTATAAAATTCAAATTTATTTGCTGACACACTGTTATTCTATAATTACACCAGTGATTTCAATAGACCGATCCAGGCGAAATGCGTTGTATCGGTTACCAACTGGGTTCTCGGGTTAGAAACAGCTATGGCGCCTACTGTTAACAGTGGATGGTAACTTTTCACTAACGATAAATACTGGAAATCTTTCAGCAAATTATTTCATATTACAGGGAGATTCAGACTAGTATTTCAGCTTTAAAACAATAGTTATCAGGATATAACCCAATGATTGAGCGGACCGATCTTTCCAGATGAATGACACAATTAAGCCATCGTTATTCATGTTGACTGGTAGGGAATTTTTTAGAATAGATTTCAATGGATTAAATAAATCAAACTTTTAGCTGAAGGTAAATTGATTTTAATGAAGATTTTTTAATATTTAATGTAAATGTAACGGGCAATTTGCAAGTTTTGGAAATATTACTTTTACTCGTACCTCGGAACCAATAATATATGTAATACCTGTATATTATTAAATAAAAGTGTTATTACATAAGAGTATTAACATCCTTGACATTTACACCTAGTAAACATTGCACGAATGGCTGATTTAGAAAATAAAACAGTTAATTCACTTTAAATACAAGATATCATGCATAAATACCAATGTTACACTAATAAGAATGTGTGAATGAATGAATTTTATTTCCAATCTACGTACATATATATTCACATTTAATCATGATATATATAATAATTTAATAGTGTAAGATTGGAAGGGCCTATATAGCTAATAAAGCTGTCTTCCCATAAGCCCTAGAATCATCGATTGAATTATAATCTATGTGATCATTGATTTTATCCATTCACATCGTCATGTCAAATGGCAAAGGTTCTACAAAAAATAAGTTTGAACTAGACAGGCCGGACCTGACAGCCATGGAAACCGCGCTGAACGTTATTTATTTTAGTGGCATATATCTATTGAATACAGTCTATGCCATTCCTATTAAACGCAAAATTATGATCTGGAGATCACATCACCTTAATGGAATATAAAAAATCCAAATATAGCTGGTAAATAGCCTTTATATACCTTTTAAGTAAGACATTTATCGGCCACAACACACGAAAATCACCATGCAACACCGTGATTCTTAGACTTCAAACCCGAGACCGTAGTATGAAATTCAGCCGCTAGTTGGCGTCAGGGGTGATTGAATCGGTCAATTGGAGGTTATAATTGTTCAGTCTCAGATATTCTCTTGTTTGTTTGCTCATTGAATGACTGATTGATTAATTAGCTGACTGACTGACTATTTGCTTGATTAACTAGTTGATTGACTGACTGACTCACTGACTGACTGACAGAATGAATCACTAACTGGCTTGATAACTGACTGACTGACTGACTGACTGACTGACTGACTGACTGACTGACTGACTGACTGACTGACTGACTGACACTGACTGACTGACTGACTGACTGACTGACTGACTGACTGACTGACTGACTCACTCACTCACTCACTCACTCACTCACCCACCTCACCCACCACCCACCCACCCACCCACCCACTCACTCACTCACTCACTCACTCACTCACTCACTCACTCACTCACTCACTCACTCACTCACTCACTCACTCACTCACTCACTCACTCATTTACTCACTCACTCACTAAATCATTTACTCACTCACCCACTCACTAAATCATTTACTCACTCACTCACTCACTTGGCGTAGGAATCAAATTATAAATATATCAAATTAGTTCTTTTGTTGTTGTTGTGAAAACCATAGTCAAATACCCGGTTTTCAGATGACATTTCTAAAGAAATACAACTCATACTTAATCATCATCTTAATCAACATAATCACTATCACCATTATCATGATCGTTAGAGTCAACATTACCGTCCGTATCACTTCAGCATAAACAAGATAGAGAAGGTGATTTGTTCTTTAATGAATCTTTTGCACACATACAATATTATTTTATTCCGAAACAAATATATGCACAAATAAAGACCAAATCATCATATCTCATTAACCTGCACCCATCATGTTATACAGCTTAACACTTGTATATGTATGGAAATATGATTTAGATATTCCAGTTCATGTAACATAAAATGTGTTGTAGCGTACGTGACACTTGTATTTTACTTGTCTCGTTTATTATTATTTACACACGATGTACTATAGATCAAATTGTCCATTAAATACATATATTAGTTACAATGAAGAATCTAAAATTGATGTTTATCACACATATCTTCAGTTCAGTTTATTATATCAATTTGCATGATATAAACTATTGCAAAACACCAATTCATTAATGCTGTTATTTTATATAATATGCAGAAAGTGAAATCATAATACATAGCCGGCACACACGTGGACACACAAGAAAGTACACACAAGCCCACATACATATACACATACACACAAACCCAGACAATTGATGGTCTTATATACACATACATACGAATAATGGAGATAAATGTGTTCTATATTTTCTGACGTAGTTCATAATAAATATTAATTTGATTTAATGGAACTATATAAACTTTGACGTTCAAGAGATGTTATCTCCATTCTCTTATCATTATCAGTATTGTTTCGCATTTGTAATGTAGCACAAGTACATTGGTCATCAGAAGTCATAGTTTGACCTTCAGGATGAGTTGATGGAGGTATATCCCACAATGTCCTGTTGTCTACTGATTGGTCCATTGTCACTGGTCTGTAATATGCTTGTATATTTCTGTCCAGAGTAGAATACGTTTTGTGAACTAAGGTAGCTCTTTTTGTCTCTTGACGCATCCTGGAGAAAAGGAGAGTATATTTTACATTACTTAGTCAGATGAATAGTTTGTTTCTCTAACACGTACAACTAAATAAAGCAATCTTACGATATTGCATTACAAGATCTCTCGTCTTAACTGATCTCAAGCTAATGCCCACACCCACTGAATTTATATAAGAAAAATCGATACCTCCAATAACTATAAAACAAAATGTGTTAGTAGATTGCTGATGCAACATTCGTCGTTTTCTGGAACCTGTTTACTTTCTGATAAATAGTTATAACTTTATCAAATAAAACCAGCCTAGAATATAACATGTGCATTAAATCTTGAAATGATTATATTTCATTCGTAGCAAGGCTTCTTCGGAACATGAAGTGCCCCGAATAAATGGAGCTCCGGTTGTTTCTCTGGTAGCTTTTAATACATTTAAATTAACTAAAATAATCACAAATATTGAAAATTAATATATTTCAATAACTGTTTATTTTGTTTAGTTTGAACCGAACCGATTACAGATCCAGAAAATTCAAGAAGCAACGATAACCATATGAATTAAATTTAAAATGACTGGATCACTTTTTGAAGATCTAAGTATTTGGCACAAAAGTTATCTGGCTTGTGAATTCGAAACATAAAGCTCTACAGATTATATATGTCTACTTTAACCTACCAATTATAAGTCGATTCGTATAATAATAGCAAAAAACTAAAATATGGTATATAATTGTTAAACGTGATCGTTTTTATGTAGGTCATTAAAGTATAATCTCTTCTAATTCTAAAATCTGTTACTCCAAGCGTATGTATGAAATATATTAAAACTTGAATGCCACTTGATTCTGATTAGAAGTCTTAAGGTTCGATACCGATCACTTTCTCGGTCCGATCACAAAATGAAGGTCATCAATATTTTAGTTACCTGTATTTCTTGACGTAGACCACACCAATCACGATCACAACAACGGAGAGAACAACGGTAACACCTATTATTCCAGCCATGATCACTACTGAAAATAGGTTTAACAGTAATACATATTACATATACATTAGTATCAGTGATGATGTATTTTAATGGGTTTGTTTTTCAGTCTACATACCTGAGGTAAAAGGCAATTTTTTCGGTCTAGGAACGACGGCTGTCCCTTGAATCACTGAAATAAAGTAAATACCAATTATTATAACACGTGTAGAGATTCTAAGGATAACATATCTGGATGTGAACTTAAGCAGTCAATCTTTTTAGCCGAAACAGACAAACAGTAATACATAGGTCCTATTTAACGTTTATAAATAAATACCAGCTCCCCGTGTTTTCTAAATGAGGGTATTTATATTAGAATGAAATGTAATGTGAATATTTAGGAAAGAGAAAGCTGAAGGCTAGCTTACCGCCAAATTTAATTAGAGCATAAAAGTGTACATTATTACCTGTATTTGTACAGTTGCCCGTATCACCTGTCCATTTATTACCAGAACACACGATCGTCCATTCCTTGTCGTTATTTTCACACCCAATTATCGCCTTGATGCCTTCTCGTTTGTACCACGCATGCGCAGGGGGCGAAAATTCAGCACAACCGATGACTAATAAGACAGTAGTATTATGTGTTAGTATAAAGATTGCACAGTATTCATGTTTAAGGTAATAATCATCAAGTTTATTATCTCTAGCTCTGGTATAATCTTTTAATAAATGAGTGACATATAGATTATGACATATAGATCAGGAGTTATACCAAACTGATACATTTAATAAATTTAGATATGACTCGGATTCGAACCCCGACCAGTGCTGCAATCATTGGGCTATATGAACGTCCTTAATGGGTACACTAAATGTATTTTAAAAAAACACACCAAAAAACAACGAAATAAATTAATTAATTAATACAGATATATAATTGCTTATTAACCTCATTAACTTCAGTTACCTTCAAATTTAATAAGAAATTCAGTCTTTCCCTTTCTGTTATCTTTTATCATTCGTATCTCAACTGAATTTGTCTTAGACGTATACAGCGCCGTCTGACGGGAACTTCCTGCACAAATGGTGTGATTGATGCCTAATGCCCTTTCAAGGATGAACCCATAAATTACTCGACAGCTGATTATTTTGGAATTATCTTCATTGGCGGAAAAGTCTATTAGTTCTAGTTCTATCGTTTGCCCTGGATTTGCCGAGATGATCCAGGGTGAGGTTGAAGATCCACATCCGCGTGTACGTGTGACGTAACTAGAAAGGTATCCAGCTGTATCTGTCAGAGTTGTGATTCTGTTAGAACTGCAGGCTGTTTTAACTAAAAAGTATAGAATCTATTTGTATAAAACATGTGAACACACACACACACACACACACATACACACACGTTTTTGGTTATTTGAGATTTCAAAATGTTCTACATATAGGTTTCTTTTGAGCAACAATAAATCACTGTTGAATGTAAAATGTGGTGTCAAAATAGTTATCTTGTGTATGTAGTAACTCGCCATTGGACTACACGCACATTTGTACGCTTCCCTGGGGGCGTGATATATTTGTCGCGTACGAAAAGTAGATTAGCTGTGTCCCACAGGCTGATGAGTAGCACAGACACATGCATAGGTATACGTACAAATGTGTCGATATATGGAGGTGCATTTTATATTTATATTGATAGTTTTATTTAAATTTAGATTTATGGAAGTAGAAGTCTCAAAGGATGTTTAGAGATGTTGATATTCTGCGCCAGTGCCACTACATATGTATCCTAAAACACACACATACATACGAACAAACACACATAGACGCACGCACGCACACACATACACACACACGCGTGCACACACGAACACAAATAAACAAACATACAAACACCCATATACTCACACAAATACACATATCTATTCATTCATAGACACAAACACGTACATACGTACGCACATCCACACACACTCGCAACACAGCTAAGTTCAGTAATAATATCTGGAATGTTTGTTTATAATTAGTAGCACATCTAAGTTAACTTTATAATTGAACTTACCTTTAATACAGCTGTGCTCCAGTTTCGTAAAGGTCCTGATAAAGCTTGGGCAGTTGACGTTAAGTCTCTCTAATGCCTTATTACTTGTGTCAAATTTACATTCTCGTTTACCGGAACACCATTTATCAAATAACGGCAGTACGTCATTACTACAACCTCGATATCTTGGATCTTCTTCTCGAATACACTGTCCACCTGTCATGTGACCATATTCTGCTGACGTCATCAAAATAACCTGATCACGATTACATGTTAGCTTTCCTTGTTCTCCAAAACAAATATCTGTACTTGTACCTATCAGATTAGAGACACGGTTAATTAGGTGCACAATTTCAACAGCTTTAACATGTCTTTCTCATGATTGCGTCTCTGAATTCTATGGAATAAAAAATCAATCACATAAATAATAATAATAGTAATAATAATAATAATAATAGTAATAGTAATATTAATAATAACAACAATATAATAATACATATAATAATAATAATAATAATATAAAATAATAATAATAATAATAATAATAACGACAAATAAATACAATAATAATAATAATAATAATAAATATAATAAACGTAATGTTAATAGTAAAACAAATTGAATATTATACTATAATTGACCATGTTATCCGTGCACTAACAATACCCGTTTACTGCTTTAAGCTACATGACAAGCAATCACATTCAAAATATATTTGAAGAGAGAGACAGCGAATAGTAGTACTCACCATAACCCATTGAACTGATCAGTACCGTTATCATAACAAAGAGCCCTGACATCGTTATTATAATACAAAATTCAAATTGTAATATATTGTATGGAACAGAATTCACCAGGGAATGTTCAAGTGAGAGCTGATTGTTTGTAGTCCTTGATAGCGTTTCTCTGCTCGCTGGCTGAGTATGATATCAGAGAGCTAATTATAAATGCAGCTGCCAGAACAAAGACTTTCCATCCATATTATTCAACAAAGACCGCGCCTTCCAAAATAACAAAATATCGAATTATGTCTCGAAAATGTCCATGTAACGCGCAGCTTATGTGAGAGGCTAAGCGCAATGTCATAGTCCATGAAAATAACGGAATATTAGCCACCCAACTAAACAACAATCCGCTCCACACAGAAGCAATCCAATATGGCAGATGCCAATATGTTAATGCCAAGGAAAGTAGGTCAGACTTGGCAGGACTGTTCAAGGTTGTTGACTCGTTATTCACCAGGGGCGCCACTAAAGCTATATAGACACTGTGGCTCGTTAATGTGTTGACCAGGCGGAATGATTTGATTAAATGATGACATATCTAACAGTAATAAGTAACAGAGATATTATATTCAATAACCTGTATACCATTAAACTACAGAACCGCCTTTCCGAAATGTGGAAGTCAAAATTCACTTGTATTTCACACTCTTTCAACGTAAAGTGTTATACGCTGATTAATTATTACTGAAATGATAATCTTTTAAAGCTTCTCGTCCATAATATTTGCAATATTAGTTATTATATGAATATTTAATTAGCTATCGTAGTGTAATAGAAATATCGATTAGGTAAACAAATCAATTCAGTGTTTCGCTAGATTTTACAAATTCAGTGAAAAACGATACAGAAAAAGAAAACAAAGCCCCACGTACGTGCACGGCACGTGAGCAGGCACGCACACACACACACACAAAAACACGCACATATGCACGAACATTCACACATACGCGCACATACGCGCACATATTTAAACACACACACTCGCAAAAATACAAATACACACAAGGGAAAGAAACCATAATATGAGAATGTATTTTAAACTATAATTATTCACATAATGTTTAATATGCCGCTCTAGTAATAAGGATTGTCACACGGACATTATTCAATATTTCCATTTATTTCCATAGTTTATTTATGTTTGGAATATATATGTCTCCCATCGGATAATAAAAAATAAATTCTGATGGGTTATTAATAATTAACAGTCAGTTAATATATGACTAATATAATAAATATATTACACTAGTAAGTGAGTGTCTGTCCGGTGCATCTCGGGCATTTATCAGTTGTGTATGAGATATAATGGTTTTGTCATAATCATCGCATTGTAACAAAATATTTACTTCTTCGCTTTTGATCTTAAGCCAGTGGCGCCTCTAGTGAATAATGAGTCAGCGACTGTGAACAGTCCCGCCAGCTCTGACCTACTTTTCTAGTCATTAACATATTGGCGTCTGCCATATTGGATTGCTTCCGCTGCACAGTTGCCAGCGACTGAATGATTTTTCGGATATTTTGTGTAATGTTATTACTACTCCTGCTAGTTATGTGGCATACATATGTTAGGCATGAAACAGAGGCTCGGGCTTATTTAATATGTAGATTATTATCTTAGAAAATAGAATTATAGGAATATGTGCTCAGCTTGAAAGGCAAGTCTTTGTTCGGGCTGCTCGCATTTATAATGAGCTATTTGGTGCATCACCTAGCCTACTAATAACGCAATACTCTGTGCTTCACAGTATATGAATGGATGCGATTATTGCATGTAAACAGACTGACACTAATACTACATTCGTAAACTAATACTTGAACGATAATATAATATAGATAAGTCAGTGATTGATACATCTTTGAGTAAACAATGACGGAGTCAGGACTGTCTGTTATTATTATAATTATATTGATTCAATCATCCATCTTAGGTAAGTATTGTTTCATTAATATTAAACATCATTTGAGTTATTAGTCTAGTTAATTAATGTAGTATATCAACTCAAACTAATAAAACATAATTTGATGATATTAGTAAATAACAAGATGTGAACGATATATACGTATAATGTTTAATTTATTCTATCTTACCAAATTAACGGATACATATCAATAACCATCATTTAGTTGATCGTATTTTCTTATCTACTTAATTCGCAGCTCGCTATTTGCTTATTTATAATAAATCTTGTTTATTTTAATGTGAGATAATAAACATTTAATGTTTATTTAAACTCTTAAATAAGTAATTATTTATCATGCTAAAATAATGATTTCGAATGTTAGAAAGACGAATTAACATTTGGGTACACTTATTCCTATATAAGTTTCAGGAAAAGATATTTGTTTTGGTGAAGAATCAGGACTGTCCTGTATCAGGGGTGAGGTTATCATGATGACATCAGCAGAATACGGTCACATGGATGGTGGACACTGCATCGGTGAACTGTTGCCTAGATATCGAGGTTGTGCCGATGACGTACTTCCGCTCTTTGATAAATGGTGTTCAGGAAAACAGGAATGTACGTTTGACACTCGCTATAGTAAACTGAAGGAAACCAGTATCAATTGTCCGAAGTTTATAATGAAATTTATTAGAATACGTCACACATGTATGAAAGGTAATTCCTACGTTATTGTACAATACATTATTGAAATTATATAATAAAAGATGATATGGTGTATTGTAATTTAGTGTGATGAAATGCAATGTAATGTAAAACATTATAAACAAAATATAGTGTAATTTGAAAGATATTTTCTAATTTAATTTTCCACAAACAAATATTACCTAAAGAACTATGTTCTTTTTCATTTAGTGAAGGTCGATTGTAGTTCAAGTACACTAACAGACACAGCGGGATACCTTTCTAGTTATATTGCTGATATTCGACGATGTGGGTCTCTTGCATCTCCTTGGAAAATTTCAGCTGATCCAGGACAAATAATCCAACTTGAGATGACCGACTTCTCTTTTAATAAACATAATTCTAATATAATCAGTTGTCGCTCTATCTACGGTTTTGTTCTCGAGAAATCATTAGGTATCAATCAAACGATTTGTGGTGGTAGTAAGAGACAGGTGGCGCTCTATACCTCAAAGACGAATGAGGTAGAAATTCAGTTTCTGAAAAGTAATAAAAGAGGAGAAGGGGAATTCCTTGTTAAGTATCAAGGTAATATATGATTATTAACTTCATTAAAGTATTTTATTACAAGAAATTATGGGAATATTTGGTTTGATATTTCTTACTTTTTTCGAAGTAGATATAATGTTTACTTTTACTTTTAGTTGTTGGTTGTTCTGAGATGTCACCTCCTCCGAATGCTTGGTACAAAAGAGAAGGAAATAAAGCTGTAATTGGTTGTGAAAACAATGACAAGGAGTGGACTGTGACCTGTACTGGAAATAGGTGGCAAGGAGAAATAGGAAATTGTACTACATCAGGTACATATTCTAAGTTAGATACCTTTGTCGCTTTTGTTACGGTTAGGGTTATTGTTATTTTATTATTATTATTATTATTATTTGTCTAACTATCCTCATCATCATTAACATCATATTTTCCTTTCAAACCAGCAAATCATCATTTATATCTATTGTTAGAGACATGGTAGATTTTATTGATCTGTAGCTAATACAATCATTTAACTTCTGATGCTGTGAATTCTGGTGACTGCGCATTATTTTAAAAACATTCTGTTCCGAGTTAGATGAGGTGGATTATAATAGGATTAAGTGATACGTTTATTAAAGATAATTCCCGCCATAATTAGGCACCTAAAAGTAATTAGAATTGATGATTAACCGTGAAGCGAAGTATTGACTTTAAAAAAGTTATATTTATATTATAATAGGATTAAGTGATACGTTTATTAAAGATAATTCCCGCCATAATTAGGCACCTAAAAGTAATTAGAATTGATGATTGACCGTGAAGCGAAGTATTGACTTAAAAAAAGTTATATTTATATTATAGCTATTTTGTGATTATTAAAATAATGATCAACTTCTCTTAACAATTATTATATTAATCAACATTTCTACTGTTTTCTTTTTAGTGATGACGAAGACACCAATAGTACCACAACAAAGGAACATTGGATTTACTTCTGGTTAGTAGAGTCTATTTGGATGTAAACCTCAGAAATATACAATATTTTGGTTTATAATATTTAAGTCCCTAATGTTTTAAAGTCAATAGAATTTTATCAATCAATTTTGCTATCTTTTCAGTGGTAATTATGGCAAGTATCATAGGTAGCGCTGTCGTACTCTCGGTTATTGCCATGGTGATTGGCGTGGTCTACGTAAAGAAATATAGGTAAGCAAAATACTTCTTCACTAACGTGGAATATATAGTATAATGATCTGAATACTTAACACGAAAAATACCCGACATGCATTATATCACGCAAGAGGTCAGATGTTACTCGGGTTAATAATATTTAAAAATATAGATATCTACTTAACGGTAGAAGCAATAACACGAGGAATTAAATCAGGCCTCACCCTATTATTGTTTTAATACAAGTAAAAGTTGAATCATTTAGAATAGTAACTGTTCTGTTTTTTTTATTAGAATGCGCCAGGAGACAAAAAGAGCAGCCTTGGTGCACAAAACCTATTCTACTCTGGAGAGAAATATACAAACCTATTACAGACCAGTAACAATGGACCAATCAGTAGACAACAGGACATTGTGGGATATTCCTCCATCAACTCATCATGATGGTCAAACCATATCATCTGACGACCAGTGTACTTGTGCTACATTACAAATGCGAAATAATATTGATAATGATAAGAGAACGGAGATAACATCTCTTGAAAGACAGAGTTTGTATAGTTCTATAAAATCTAATTAGAAAGGTATTGGTATTATATGTAAATATGTATCATAGCTTTTGTTTTTTATATATATTTATCCGTAATTAATTCATATAGATTATTTCTATGTGTATAATTGTGGTCAAAATTCAATATCACTATAACCAAACAATTTAATTAATGTGTGCATTTATGTTAAAAGATAAAGTGATATAATCTTGTTTCTATATTTGGACAATTATAAATGACATTTACAGAGTCAAACACACACACATGCACACAGGCACACGAACGGTTTATTACATATAATTCTAGTTATAAATCAAATTTGATCAACAAACTTTCATGTTGTAGTAGTTGGTCTGTATACTGTTAATATAATTTCTCCTTGCAGAATAGAAAACTCGTTAACAGAATTACAGTTACAAGTTTAATATAAATTGATGGTGATTCAGTATTTATATCTCTTTCGTCAATAGTTTCTCTTGATAAATAATTTTTTTACGTATTTATACAAATGTGTTCGTATTTTGCTTTGCAATGTCTATATGTTGGGTCTGTGTTGTACAGCGGGAGTGAGTTAATTCTCGGAAATAGTCGGATTATGTCACGGATTAAGCTGTATATCTTGAACTGTACTTAATATTTTGTTGACATATAGCGTGTATTAATTAATTTGAATAATAGGAGTTGCTTCGTTGATATCAACTTTTTATGAAGTAGATATAATGTTTACTTTTACTTTTAGTTGTTGGTTGTTCGAAATTACTACCTCAGTCGAATCTGGTACAAAGGAGGAATAAGCGTGTTTTAATTGGTTTGTAACAATGACGGAGTGACTTGACACTAGTACTGGAAATAGTGGCGAAAATAGGAAATTTACTGCATTCTACATATTCATTAAGTCTAGATACCTGTGTTTTGTTACGGTTAGGTTATTTATTTATATTATTATTATTATTATTGTTATATTATATCATAATATATTTTTTCATACCACATCATCATTTATATCTATTGAGAAATGGTAGATTTTATTGATCTGTAGCTCAATACAGATCATTAATTCTGATGCTGTGAATTCTGGTGACTCATTATTTAAACAACATCTGTTGATTAGATAGTGGATATAATAGGTTAAGTATCGTTATTAAAATAATTCCCCCATAATTAGCATAATTTAGAATTGATGAATTAACCGTTGAACAAGTATGACAAAAAATTATATTTATATTCTAATGGTTAAGTGATCGTTTATTGATAATTCGCCATAATGATAAATATTAGAAATGATATTACGTGAAGACATACGTCATCACTTTAAAAGGTTTTTTTAATTCTAAGCTTGTGATTATTAAATGTGACAATTCTTGAATTATTAATTATCAACATTCTACTGCATTTCTTTTATGATACGAAAACCATAGTACCAAAGGAACATTGATTTACTCTGATTATAAAATTCTATTTGGATTAATATCAAAATATACAATATTTCAGGTTCATAACATTTAAATCGTAATGTTTTAATAATAGAATTTTTAATAAATTTTTATTTTAGGAATGGGAAGATCATTACCTTTTATCTGGTTATTCCTGGGGTTTTCGTGGTTACTAAAAAATTGGTAAGCAAAAAAACTTTAAAGTGGAATATATAATAAGACTGAATATTAACCGAAAAATAGAATGTTAATACCCAAATAATGTTACTGGGTTAATAATAAAAAATAAGTATCCTTAATAAAAAAAACAGGAAAAATAGGTAATTATTTTTTTAAACAATGTTAATCATTTGAAAAACGCTGTTTTTTTTTTAAATCGAAACAAAAAAGGACGGGGCCAAAAACCATTTTATTGGGGGAAATTACAAAAATTTAAAACCCTAACAATGGGAAAAAGTAGAAACGGAATTTGGGTATTTCCCCCTAATCAATGATTAAAATATACGAACCAGGTTTCTTTCTCATTAAAAAGGAAAAAATTTTAATATAAGAAAGGAATAAATTTTGAAAACGGGTTTTTATTTATTCTAATTAAAATATTGGTATTAATTTAAAAATTTTATATGTTTTTTTTTATATATATTTTGTTTAATTCATTAAATTATTTTAATAAGTGGTAAAATTCAATTCCCATAAAAAAATTTTAATTAAGTTATTTAGTTAAAAATAAATGAAAATTTGTTTCTATATTTGGAAAAAATAAATAATTTGATCAAAAAAACACATAAAGGCAACAAGGTTTTTCATTAAATTTGTTATTCAAAATTTTAAAAAACTTTCGTTTAGATTGGCTTTAAGTTAATATTTTTTTGAGTGAAAATTTAACAGAATTCTTAAATTTTTTTGATTGTTAGTATTTATATTCTTTCGTCAAATTTCTTTGAAAAAAAATTTTTTTCTAAACAAAGTGTTTGATTTTCCAAGAATGTTTGGGGGGTTTTTTAACTGATTAATTTGGGAAAAAGTCGGATTTTTACATTAACTTAATCTTAATGTCTTAATATTTTTTCATTATTTTAATTTTTAATAATAGGGTTCTTTTAAAACTTTTTATGGGCCCCCCCTTACAACTTACATTCCAAATTATCCCCGAGGAATTGGGGTGGGTTTGAATTTTTAATTTTATTTTTATTACCCCTTATTGTTTTCTTTTTGAATTGGAAAAAGGGGCCCAAAATAATTATTTCCCTTTAATATTAAAGAAGTTGTTTTTTATTTTGGGGGGGTTAAAATTTTTAATTTTAAAATTTATATATTTAAAATGATAAATCATTTTATTTCTTAAATGGGGGGGGGGCGTTTGGTCTACAATTTATGGCTTCCCCACCGAAACTAAATCTAAATAAATTTAGAATTTAGAATATATGGTATGTTCGTTGGAGAAAACCTCGCCACATATATTCATCAATTTGTGAATGTGAATCAATTTGAAACAGATGAGAAAAAAACAATATCGATATCTAATGTGTTTTGTTTTTGTGGATTGAGAATTAAATTATTTAGAAAAATATTAAATTGGCACAGACATACGTCAACACTTTAATAAGCTCTTTGTTTAATTATAAACTTGGAAATGTGCCAATTTCTTTTACCTTAGCAAAGGTCACTGCATACTTTAAAACAACCATCGCCATATGGGCATAATACCTGATAATATAAAATATCTAATGTGGCATATAATAATAAAGTATCTTTCACCGGTCAAACATAAATCGTGGATGTTCTGTTCCTAAAAGGTTATATGTCATAACAAATCATATGCCATATTTATTATCATTAAGATCATTTTCATTCAGGATATTATTTTTCAAAATAACATATTGAATCTAATATAATGTTGTTTTGATTACCATCACCTTTCATTATTGAGTGTCAAACAAGTTAACTTCGTCAGAAGTTTAGTCATATTGTTTATAATGTTTTGACATCCATTTACCGCAATGAAGATGATAGAAGACCCTATTTTCGGTGTTATCTATTCACACTATTGATATATTTCGAGATCATTTCATCATCAGTTTGTATCAACAAAGGTTCTCTCACGATTGTCAATACATTTCCTGTAATATAGATCGTGACACTAGTACGGATTATTATTATTTTGTCATTTTGAGTAAAATAAATTTCTTCCAGAGAATGTCATACATGTATTTATTAACCTAACTCATTTGATGCTCTGTATACGACTGTATATAATCAGGATAATCATCAGTCAGTGGCAATATCCAGGATATATTTCGTGTGAATATTGTGGTATTGTACGTCACAGTATTACAAAATCATCACTCTATCTACATAAACCGCAAAGAACATGATATCATTATAAAGGCACATACAACCAAAAATAAACTATTTTCTTTTTTTATGACGATTGTGCCACTAATACGTTCTAGTATATACCGGCTCATTATTTACCTGAATAGGCTTTGATCTAGTTCCTACACGGCTCACTTAACACACAACGATAGTATCTTCATTGAAAGGATTTGTTAAATAATATAATTAATTAATAGAAGATACCCAAGTTCCTAATAAACTATTATTGTGATATTCAACTAAAAGCTGAGATAAGTACATTGCCAATTAATATATATATATATATATATATATATATATATATATATATATATATGTGTGTGTGTGTGTGTGTGTGTGTGTGTGTGCGTGCGCAAACTTAAATGCTCATTAAAAACATAATGAACACATTTGGTTAAAAGTGCTTACACGTATTACGAAAACCGCACATTTAACATTAATCCTCCGGGCTTGATTTTAGGCCAGTGGCGCCTCTAGTGAATAATGAGTCAGCGACTGTGAACAGTCCCGCCAGCTCTGACCTACTTTTCTAGTCATTAACATATTGGCGTCTGCCATATTGGATTGCTTTCGCCGCACAGTTGCCAGTGCCTGAACGATTTTTCGGATATTTTGTGAAATCCTATTACTACTTCTGCTAGTTATGTGGCATAATTAGGTTAGGTATGAAACGGAGGCTCGGGTTTATTTAATATGTAGATTATTATCTTAGAAAATAGGATTATAGGAATATGTGCTCAGCTTGAAAGGCAAGTCTTTGTTCGGGCTGCTTGCATTTATAATGAGCTATTTGGTGCTGCACCTAGCCTACTAATAACGCAATACTCTGTGCTTCACAGTATATGAATGGATGCGATTATTGCATGTAAACAGACTGACACTAATACTACATTCGTGAACTAATACTTGAACGATAATATAATATAGATAAGTCAGTGATTGATACATCTTTGAGTAAACAATGACGGAGTCAGGACTGTCTGTTATTATTATAATTATATTGATTCAATCATCCATCTTAGGTAAGTATTGTTTCATTAATATTAAACATAATTTTAGTTATTAGTCGAGGTGATTAATGTAGTATATCAACTCAAATTAATAAAACATAATTTGATGATATTAGTAAATAAAAAGATGCGAAAGATATATATGTATAATATTTAATTTATTCCATCTAACCAAATTAACGGATACATATCAATAACCATCATTTAGTTGATCGAAATTTTGTACCTACATAATTTGCAGCTCGCTATTTGCTTATTTATAATAAATCTTGTTTATTTTAAAGTAGGATAATAAACATTTATTGTTTATTTAAACTCTTAAATAATTAATTATTTATCGTGCTAATATAATCATTTCGAATGTTAGAAAGACGAATTAACATTTGGACACTTATTCCTATATAAGTTTCAGGAAAAGATATTTGTTTTGGTGAAGAATCAGGACTGTCCTGTAGCAGGGGTGAGGTTATCATGATGACGTCAGCAGAATACGGTCACATGGATGGTGGACAATGCATCGGTGAACTGCAACCTAGATATCGAGGTTGTGTCGATGACGTACTTCCGCTTTTTGATAAATGGTGTTCAGGAAAACAAGAATGTACGTTTGACACCCGCAATAGTGAATTGAAGGAAACCAGTATCAATTGTCCGAAGTTTATAATGAAATTTACTAGAATACGTCACACATGTATTAAAGGTAATTCCTACGTTATTGTACAATACATTATTGAAATTATATAATAAAGATGATATGGTGTATTGTAATTTAGTGTGATGAAATGCAATGTAATGTAAAACATTATAAATAAAATATAGTGTAAATTGAAAGATATTTCCTAATTTATTTATCCAAAAACAAATATTACCTAAACAACTGTGTTCTTTTTCATTTAGTGAAGTCCGTGTGCAGTTCAAGTACACTAACAGACACAGCGGGATACCTTTCTAGTTATATTGCTGATATTCGACGATGTGGGTCTCTTGCATCTCCTTGGAAAATTTCAGCTGATCCAGGACAAATAATCCAACTTGAGATGACCGACTTCTCTTTTAATAAACATAATTCTAATATAATCAGTTGTCGCTCTATCTACGGTTTTGTTCTCGAGAGATCATTAGGTATCAATCAAACGATTTGTGGTGGTAGTAATAGACAGGTGGCGCTCTATACCTCAAAGACGAATGAGGTAGAAATTCAGTTTCTGAAAAGTAATAAAAGAGGAGAAGGGGAATTCCTTGTTAAGTATCAAGGTAATATATGATTATTAACTTCATTAAAGTATTTTATTACAAGAAATTATGGGAATATTTGGTTTGACATTTCTTACTTTTTTCGAAGTAGATATAATGTTTACTTTTACTTTTAGTTGTTGGTTGTTCTGAGATGTCACCTCCTCCGAATGCTTGGTACAAAAGAGAAGGAAATAAAGCTGTAATTGGTTGTGAAAACAATGACAAGGAGTGGACTGTGACCTGTACTGGAAATAGGTGGCAAGGAGAAATAGGAAATTGTACTACATCAGGTACATATTCTAAGTTAGATACCTTTGTCGCTTTTGTTACGGTTAGGGTTATTGTTATTTTATTATTATTATTATTATTATTTGTCTAACTATCCTCATCATCATTAACATCATATTTTCCTTTCAAACCAGCAAATCATCATTTATATCTATTGTTAGAGACATGGTAGATTTTATTGATCTGTAGCTAATACAATCATTTAACTTCTGATGCTGTGAATTCTGGTGACTGCGCATTATTTTAAAAACATTCTGTTCCGAGTTAGATGAGGTGGATTATAATAGGATTAAGTGATACGTTTATTAAAGATAATTCCCGCCATAATTAGGCACCTAAAAGTAATTAGAATTGATGATTAACCGTGAAGCGAAGTATTGACTTTAAAAAAGTTATATTTATATTATAATAGGATTAAGTGATACGTTTATTAAAGATAATTCCCGCCATAATTAGACATATAGATAGTAATTAGAATTAATGATTGACCGTGAAGCGAAGTATTGACTTTAAAACGTTTTATTAATATTATAGTTATTATATGATTATTGAAATAATGATCAACTTCTCTTAACAATTATTATATTAATCAACATTTCTACTGTTTTCTTTTTAGTGATGACTAAGACACCAATAGTACCACAACAAAGGAACATTGGATTTACTTCTGGTGTGTAGAGTTTATTTGGATGTAAAGCTCAGAAATATACAATATTTTGGTTTATAATATTTAAGTCCCTAATGTTTTAAAATCAATAGAATGTTATCAATCAATTTTGCTATCTTTTCAGTGGTAATTATGGCAAGTATCATAGGTAGCGCTGTTGTACTCTCAGTTATTGCCATAGTAATTGGCGTGGTCTACGTAAACAAATATAGGTAAGTACTACACTTCTTCATTAATATGGAACATGCGTAAAAGTAGCATAATTATCTGAATGGTTATCACGAAACTACTACCCACATGCATTATATCACACAAGAGGTCAGTTGTTACTTGGGTAAATAATATAAAACTATCTCGATATCTACTTAACGGTAGAAGCAATAAAACGAGGAATTAAGTCAAGCCTCACCCTATCATTATTTTTAATACAAGTAAAAGTTGAATAATTTAGAATAGTAAATGTTCTGTTCCTTTTATTAGAATACGCCAGGAGACAAAAAGAGCAGCTTTGGTGCACAAAACCTATTCTACTCTGGAGAGAAATATACAAACCTATTACAGACCAGTAACAATGGACCAATCAGTAGATAACAGGACATTGTGGGATATTCCTCCATCAACTCATCATGAAGGTCAAACCATGTTATCATCTGATGACCAGTGTACTTGTGCTACATTACAAATGCGAAATAATATTGATAATGATAAGAGAACGGAGATAGCGTCTCTTGAAAGACAGAGTTTGTATAGTTCTATAAAATCTAATTAGAAAGGTATTGGTATTATATGTAAATATTTATCATAGTTTTAGTTTTGCATTAATCAGTAAGTGATTCATATAGATGTATTTCTTTTTATATCATTTTACTCACTGTTCAATATCAGTTATGACCCACCAATTTAATTAAAGTGTACATTTATGTAAAGTGTTGTTATAAGCTTGTATAAGCACCCTCACACATACAGACACACATACACACACACGCACACACACACGCACACACACACAAACGCGAGCGAGCGCTATACAATCACACACACACAACACACACACCACACACAACACACACACACACACACACACACACACACACACACACACACACACACACACACACACACACACACACACACACACATATGTTGATGAAAGCGAATAAACTACCAATATTGATATCATCGGTGTTTTGTTTTTATAGATTGAGAATCAAATATTTTAGAAATACATTAAATAGACACGGATATAGAACATCACCTTATTACATTCGTGTTTAATTATGACCTTGTATAGCATAGGAAATTGAATTCTTTAAAAACAACTATTGATATATGGATAAAACACCTAAAGTATCTAATGTATGTGGACTTATGATAATAGCCAAAATGTCCGTTTTTAACGATGCTGGTAACCTTAAATGAAGGAGACGCATAGGCTCTGTAATTTATACCTTCTCCATGGAGACTAATTCTAAAGAAATTTAGAATTAAGAATATATGATACATTCGGTGGAGAAAACCTTGCCAATTGCCTGGCTAGATCAAAACCTCCTCCTATTATAATACCACGGTCTAGGCACGAACCTGTGACTTCCCGCACCCAATGACCATAGCCATAGTTAAATAGTTTTATGTTCTACCCATGAGGTAAAAGAGTTTGCCCAACCGCTGTACTAGGTGCGCCACTGAGTTAGATTCTTTTGGAGGGTGATTGTTTTAACATTTTGACATCATGTATGATACTTGTCAACATAGATAAAATAGTCCTGAAAATTTGAAATGAAGGTGGACTCTCTCTTTAAGTACAGGAATGTTATGTTCATATCGGCCTGTCTTTGACACAAGGGGCGCTGCTGTATTTTGCAATAGTTGAAGCTTTTGAACAGCATTATCTGGAATTCCGACTTGAATGGAATTACAATACTCAAGACCAGCAGTCACAATGGCAGTTACTAGTCTCTCCAGGGGCTCGGGTGACAAAACATTTTAGAACATTCGAATGGTGTTTGGCATGAAATACTAAGCTTACCACATTATTTTATTTGAGGTTCCATAGTTAGGTGCATATCCAAGGTCACGCGAAGATTTATAACTTTTCCAGCAGGTTGATGAGATTCGGCACCTACTGTAATACTAAGAACAGGCAGTTTGACACGAGGAGAAACCAAGACCATCATTTCTGTTTTACTTTCATTAATTTTCAGTCTATTTCTCAAAATCCAAATACTGGTATCATCAATATAACACTATACAAAATTCACCCTTAACACTATGCCGGCACTGTCAACAAGTGTACGACCCGGTACATTATTTGCTCAACTGCCCAGCCTACCCGAAGCACTGAAGAATACTTAAAGGTCATCTCCGCCCGGAAGACTACAAACTTCCAGACTATCATCGAACAGCATTGATTATAAGGAAATCAACCTTCCTATCTGACATTATAACCCCACTTCTCCAGAAAGACCCTTGTACACAACAAAAACAATGCGGAATGATCAGAACCCCTCTATGGACTAGTGGGTAAGAGCGTGGGACTTCCTTTCCTCATGTTTCAGTAAGAGCGTGAGACTTTTACTCATTGTCATGGCCGTGGCACTTTAGGAGAAGGAATTATTCATCCAACCAGGCAACTGGTGAGGTTTTCTCCGCTGAATATTCCATCTATTGTAAATTCTAAATTTATTTAGAATTAGTCCCAGTGGTGAAGTAATAAATTACCACCATATGTGTCTACCTCATTTGAGGTAGCTAACCGACGAAACATAACTGCCATTTCGACCATTATTATTATATATGGCTAGAGAGGTCCTTGTGGTCGATTAAAATGTACAGTAGTGTGTCATCTGCATAGCGTGCATGGATACGCCATTATTATTATTATTATTATTATTATTATTATTATTATTATTATTATTATTATTATTATTATTATTATATCAATATACATTTACTGCATTACCTAATAATGACTAATGCTGTATTAATTCGAAAGAAAATTAATAGTTTTTGCTATATATAATTTCAAATCAATTGGTGAGTGTTAAAAACTAAAGAGTGCCACAAATAAAATTAAAATGTAATTTTTATGATGCTATATTATTGTGATATTTATTGGTTCTTATGATAAGTCATTCCACATAATGATATACTTCATATTTAGAATTTGTATTTAGAAAATGATATTTTCAATAACAAAAGAATATTTGTATACACTGAAGATAAGGCTATAGTTGATTTATTATTATTTGAAATAGTTTTATTTACTATATCGATACTAAAAGTGAGTAATAAATACGCATACAACAGTTAATCTAATTCACTAGTAGACATTTAATAATAATAATAATAAGTTTTAATAATTTAAAAACATTTCAACCGAAACTAGTCGTGTTATTTCTATTACTGCTAATGTCGGAGTTATTAGAATTATAATTAAATTTAGTACATGTATTAATATATATGATTTTAATATACTACATTATATCACATGTACTAATATATATATATATATATATATATATATATATATATATATATATATATATATATATATATATATATATATATATTCCTAAAACCATAGGTAGTGGTCGTATCAATTCTGTAAGATTTATAAATATCATGAAAAACTGAGTACATCCCTTTATTATATGTGACATAAAACATATAGACATGAGCGCTCAGAAACATACACTCATATACACACATACACAGATGCGTAGATGTATGTTGATTCGAGAGCCCATTAAAACAACTTTCTCTGCAACGAGTGGCGCCTCTAGCGAATTATGAGTCATTACTTCCGACGAGTCCCGCCAAGTCTGACCTACTTTCCTAATCATTAGCATATTGGCGTCTGCCATATTGGATTGCTTGGACTGTGCTGCTGCTTGAGACTGAGTGGTTCTTCGTGAGAATTCATTATTACGCCAGCCTGTAAGGTGCTAATCTTTGGTTACATACGTGTAAGATACACGAAGTTTATGAAAGTGTGGATTGCTAGCTTGGAATACATCGTACTATGTATTTATGTTCGATGTGATAGATACGTCTTTGTTCTCAGCGCTCACATTTATAATGAGCTGTTTGGTGATGCATGTAGCTTGGGAATAACGCAACACTCGTTTCATTGATATCAACGAAAGGATTATATTACTCCATGGAAGTAAACTAACAATTAACTGACATTTGTAAGTTGAGATTTTGGATATAAATGTAATATATATATATAATAAAATACTAGGATGATCTTCTGGTTAACAATGGTGATGTCGAGAGCGTCTATTATTATGATGATAATATTGATTACATCCTCCATTTTAGGTGAGTGTACTGTATGTTTCTGGAATTTAATGATTAATTCAGGTTTGTGTTTATGTAAATATTTCCAATTGGGTGTGTATTTGTGTGTAGGTATTAATTAGAATATTTAAAATATTAGTAAATTACAAAATATAAATGATATACATAGCAGATTTATGAGATTAGTTGAAGAACACTTAATTTATATTGTATTACCAATATTCCATATATTATATTATAGAGTAGATTATCTGACTTATAATTGTTTCTTATATATATATATATATATATATATATATATATATATATATATATATATATATATATATATATTATATATATTGATTTAACTAATTTTTAATTAAAATAATATTTGTTGTTAATAATTATTTAAATGTGCTAAAAGGATCATTGTTTTGGCTATGCCAAAGGAAGTACCGATTTTAAGATAAAAAAAATTATATTGTAAAAACTGGCTAACTGTAAGACATTATTTACAAATAATTGAAACTAGTTTCAGGAAAAGATATATGTTTTGGCGAAGAATCACGATTGTCCTGTAGCAGAGATGAAGTAATTATGATGACGTCAGCAGGATATGGTCATATGGACGGTGGGCACTGTATCGGAGAAGTAGATCCGCGATATCGAGGATGTGTTGATGACGTACTTCCGCTTTTTGATAGATGGTGTTCGGGAAAACAAGAATGTAACTTCGACACAGGCGTCAGTGACCTCAAAGACACAAATATAAATTGTCCGAAGTTTACAATGAAATTTACAAGAGTACATCACTCATGCATTAAAGGTATCCTCAAAAGTATTGTTTAGATCATAAATAAATGCCAAGCAATATAAAATTACTAAACCCTACCCACAGGTTTATTTAAGTCGTCTGTTGACAGAGTTAAACTATAATATAATATGATGAAAAAGATGTTAGTATTAAGTATTATCGTGTCGTTTGTTACTGTTTCATGTCAAATCATATTTAATAATATATTATTGTTTTTTCTTTAGTGAAGTCCATGTGCAGTTCAAGAACACTAACAGACACAGCGGGATACCTTTCTAGTTATATTGCCGATACTCGACGATGTGGGTCTCTTGCATCTCCTTGGAAAATTTCAGCTGATCCAGGACAAATAATCCAACTTGAGATGACCGACTTCTCTTTTAATAAACATAATTCTAATATAATCAGTTGTCGCTCTATCTACGGTTTTGTTCTCGAGAGATCATTAGGTATCAATCAAACGATTTGTGGTGGTAGTAAGAGACAGGTGGCGCTCTATATATCAAAGACGAATGAGGTAGAAATTCAATTTCTGAAAAGTAATAAAAGAGGAGAAGGGGAATTCCTTGTTAAGTATCAAGGTAATATATGATTATTAACTTCAATAAAGAAATTTCTTACTTTTTTCGAAGTAGATATAATGTTTACTTTTACTTTTAGTTGTTGGTTGTTCTGAGATGTCACCTCCTCCGAATGCTTGGTACAAAAGAGAAGGAAATAAAGCTGTAATTGGTTGTGAAAACAATGACAAGGAGTGGACTGTGACCTGTACTGGAAATAGGTGGCAAGGAGAAATAGGAAATTGTACTTCATCAGGTAAAACTGATGTGCAATTCTACTAACTTAGTTGCTTTTGATAGCGTAATTTTGTTATAACAACAACAAGGATAACAATAATAATAATAACAATAATAAGTATTTTTATTATTATTATTATGGTCAATTTTATAAATGATGATGTGGTTATTTATATTGCGGTTCTTGTTTTGATTATTTATGTTTGTTTGTTTATTTACTGTTCATATTTCTGTCGTCATGGTGATCGTCAGTATGATCTTGCTTTTTGTCCTTGTCGTCAATGACGTCAATATATGTTTACTATTCGTCTCATTATGATAGTCATTCTTCATATTAACAAGTTTTATTTTATTTTAATTGTTACTAATGTGTGTCGTCCGTCAAAAATGTTATGACAAATTGTATCACTGTCTATGTACATAATGGCCGAAATGGCAGTTTTTAATCTGGCTGGCAACCTCAAATGAGGGAGACACATATGGTCTGTAATATATAGCTTCCCCACGGGGACTAATTCTAAATTAATTTAGTATATATGGCATGTTCGGTGGAGACAGCCATTCCACGGCCGAGGCGCGAACATCCGACCTCCCGCACAGAATGACCATAGCCATAGGGAAATAGTCTCACACTTTACTCAGGAGGCCAAATATCTGTATCAATGATTACCATCAACAGGCTTCATGCTATGCTCCGCATTAAGTTAACATCAGTTATACCACCAACTTATTAGGCTGTTATATTTGCTCGGGTTACAGTCTGGCAATGACAGGAAAACCAATTATGATATTTGTTAAAATGTAAATAATATAATTAAAAGGTCATAAATAATTTGATTTTGATACTTTATTGGGTCGAGTGACGTAAATGACGATCAATGTTCTATTATGTTTGTTATGCTAATCAATAATAATTATTTCCTTTTATCCATCCAGTCATAAGTAAATCACCAGTAATACCACAACAACGGACACTGGCCTTGACATCTGGTTTGTTGATTTAATTAGTAATTATAATTCTTACATTTAATGGAGTTTGTTTGGCGACATTCCAGTTATATATTACATTATGTTTTATTATATTATTGTACGCTCACTTGTTGTTTATCTTTCTAGTGGTAATAATGGCAGGTATTATAGGTAGCGCTGTTGTATTATCAGTTGTCGCCATAGTGATTGGTGTGGTTTATATAAAGAAATACAGGTAAGTATTGCAGCTCTATGGTAGGATAGAGATTATTTATGAGTAAAATAAACAGAACTTATATAAGAAAATACAATACTGTCACCTAAGGAGCGCACGATATTATCAGTTATTAGAAGATAAAACAGGAACATCATAAATAAAATTGGATATTTATTCAATATTTAATGCAATATAACAAAATAACTATCATTGACAATTTTTGTCTACGATTTCTCCTAAAGAAGAATAATTTGAAATATAATTTCCCTTTATTTAGAATGCGTCAAGAGACAAAAAGAGCTGCCTTAGTGCACAAAACGTATTCTACTCTGGACAGGAATATACAAACCTATTACAGACCAGTGACAATGGACCAATCAGTAGACAACAGGACATTGTGGGATATACCTCCACCAACTCATCCTGAAGGTCACACCATGTCTTCTGATGACCAGTGTACTTGTGCTACATTACAAATGCGTAATAATGTTGATAGTGATAAGAGAACAGAGATGACATCTCTTGAAAGGCAGAGTTTATATAGTTCTATCAAATCTAATTAATATTCTGTCGGCAAATATGTATATATGCACCAGAATCTGTAAACATTTAGTAACCCAATTCACAGTCTATGTTGTAGAAATAACTGAGAAATATATGATTCTTTATCAACCGGAGAAGTAAATTAGTGGGTATGTGTCTGTATGTGTATATATTAATCTGATATAGAATATCTCTCTTCCTCTATATATCTATCTATCTATCTATCTATCTATCTATCTATCTATCTATCTATCTATCTATCTATCTATCTATCTATCTATCCATTTATCTATCTATCTATCTATCTATCTATCCATCCATATATCTATCAAATACCTCTCTCTCTCTCTCTCTCTCTCTCTCTCTCTCTCTATATATATATATATATATATATATATATATACATATCTTCCATTTTATTATCCTCTTGATAATATATATATATATATATATATATATATTAACACATAATAACACACACACACACACACACACACACACACACACACACACACACACACACACACACACGATGGTATTAGCTCAGAGTACGATGACTTTTGTTTAGATATAATAAATCTAATTAATGTGAATATTAAAATAAATACGCTAATTATGAATATAAATGCGTGACATAATTATTTTCAAATCTCTAATTTTCATTTATTACTATGTGTTTATTTTTGTCTTTGTACAACGAAACATCTAAGTGGCTTATTACTTCAAATAATATTTACCTCTATTGTAGTTATTTTATGTATTAGTATTTCAAAATTAAAAAAATACCCTTTTTAAAATTGCCCTTCTCTCAAGATAATTATATTATCAATGTTGAGATACTTGTAATTTTAGTTATTCTGAAAAATACATCGGGAGAAAGAAATAGAGTACCATAATAACACGGCGGTATTAATAATAATAATTATAATAATGTAATCATTATCATCATCATATATGGTTTATTTAAAGTTGATCTACAGTGTAACCCAAAATTTAATAATCTAAATTTTAAATTGTCAATTTTAGCTACCCCCAAAAATGATCGGACATATTTAATCTTCTTCGATAATGCAGGCGCTGTTACTCTACATGTATAATGGTCTTCTCACATTAGTCTACACTAGTAGATGACCTGATGACATGAACCTTTGTCATAACATTTTAATGGACTAGAGTTCATACAAATATTATTATTCACTGATCTTGAATATCACATTTTTGCTGTATTACGCGAGGTCAATGTGCTTCTTGTTAAATTGGGTGGAAACAATCCTACTTTATAGTACTTACAATATGAATTTGCTGAAGGAATTGAAGATATAATCGAACATGGAATGTAATATGAAGTTTCTATAATGTACATAGTTAGGAATAACGTTATGACTGTTTAGCCTCATCCGTCGTAAAAAAACATTTCTTGGGTAAATAATTTAAATTCTATTTTAATATAACTGGCACAAATACCTAGAGATTGTTTACTACATATGATTTAATCGTAAAAATGTTTATATTATGATTAAAGCTTTACATTTATCCATTAATGAATGTTTATAAATTAAATGACAGCTTTTTTTATTCATAGCTGGATATAACAAAACAAACCCGGGCTTGTTATCTTTATCTCAAGCCTATCAGTCCTATTACACAGTACTCCACAAACGAAGTAACTGCCCGGGTATTAATATTT
Source organism: Paralvinella palmiformis (assembly GCA_025642065.1). Classification (NCBI taxonomy): domain Eukaryota; kingdom Metazoa; phylum Annelida; class Polychaeta; order Terebellida; family Alvinellidae; genus Paralvinella; species Paralvinella palmiformis. The sequence continues at coordinate 962,841 of JAODUP010000122.1, forward strand.
TGGGCTATATCAATAGTATATCATATGAAAATGGACTACTATAATCGGTTCTAATCAAGGTGCAGTTGATTAAACATTATGTGGCTAACGTATTGGTGAGAATACAATCGTTTTAATCTTTATTAATCCGAATCCATTGACTGTTTACCGACAATGGACCGGATGCGAGTTCAATCTTTTGACGAGGTTTTGTATTTGTATCATTCTGACAATCCTAATAATTTAAGATAAAACCAAAGATCACAATAATTCAAACTCTTTATCTTTCTTCATCAAAATGTATTTATTGATTACCATAAACTAACAGATGCTGATAATTAACATAAATTTGCTTATGAATCACGTGGCTACATTCAATTTATGCTTTTTAAATTAACGTAAAACGTAATACATATAGGTCGGAGATGTGTCAGTTAACTTACCAACATGTAGATTGCTTATTTGGAGTGGTAATTTACCTAAGGGCACCTATTATATTGAGCTGTTTAGCGTCTTAAAAGAAAGACATCTATAGATAAATTTAATATTATATATTTATTATTATGCCCTTTTTTGTTAATGGACCAACTGGGTCCGAGTTTGATAATTTTTATAATGATAACCTAATTTTGTTGTCCAAATCTCTCCCTAAGTTTATTGAGCTACTGAGGGGGGAGAGAGAGATAGAGGTGGAGAGAGATAGAGAGAGGAGAGAGAGAGAGAGAGAGAGAGAGAGAGAGAGAGAGAGAGAGAGTGAGATATATATATATATATATATATATATATATATGTGAATGCATTAAACCCCCACTGGTTTATATGCATTTATGCGAACATGTGCATAAACATATTTTTACACACATAGGCAGGCATGTTCGCTCTATGATTCGTCTATCAGTTAGTGGCGCACCTAGTGAGTAATGAGTCGGCGACTCCGACCAGTCCCGCGAAGTCTGACCTACTTTTCCGGTCATTAACATACTGGCGCCTGCCATATTGGATTGCTTCCAAAGCTCGACTGTTTACGATTCGGCGGTATCGCGAGTATTTCACAGCATTCTATTAGCCAATCTCTTTTAGTGGTGTTTTATTCAGGTCACCTGTTATTAAAGATGGGATTTAAATAATTATTTACATAATTCGCTAGGAGATCGTCGTGTACGTATAGCATATTGTACAATAAGGAAAGCCTTTGTTCTAGATGCCTGCATTTATAATGAGCTGCTTTGCACTACATTTGATCAACGGATAGAAATACGGCGTGGACATAAATGTTTCCAAAGAAATGTCATTTCTTCATGTTCTTAGGCTTGTCTAGAATGGTAATGCATCAATTTGTTATTGATGTATACTGAGAAATATGTGTATAATATCACGGAGTATCGAGTGCAGTTTGTGAATGACAATGGCCGTGTCGTTGTTGGGAGTTATTATCATAATAAAATTACTGGCTGAATCATTGATCTTCGGTAAGTGGTTTATTTGCTTTACTAACCTCATCATCAACTTAGAATATGTTGTAACCGTTTAAATATCTGGAGTTATGTAACAATGTCATATGCAAATGTTGACCTATTTCGTTAACTGCGTAGCCCAGTATTGGATCATTATAAGGTTGTTCTGAACTAACGAGCTTAATGGTAAGAAGGCATATTAAAAATAGTAAATAGTATTATAATTATGCTTTCAATTACAGTAACACACACACACACACACAGACACACTCACACACACACACACACACGTACACACACACGACACACACACACACACACACACACACACAATATATATATATATATATATATATATATATATATATATATATATATATATATATATATATATATAATAACACAAAATACATGCATACATACGCATACACACACATTGTCTCACTCACTCACTCACTCATCCACCCTTCCAACCTAACCATCCAACCACCCACCCACCTACCCACCCTCGTTGGGTAACTCACTCACTCACTCACTCACTCACTCACTCACTCACTCACTCACTCACTCACTCACTCACTCACTCACTCACTCACTCACTCACTCACTCACTCACCACCTCACTCACTCACTCACTCACTCACTCACTACTCATAGATCATATACATAACTTACCAATCAGTACTTATTACATACTCACTCATCCACCCATTGTCAGTAATCATCAATGCTCACTTCACTGATTCAATTCAACTCACCACCACCACCACTCACTCACCCTCACCACCACCACTCACTCACTCACTCACTCACTCACTCACTCACTCACTCACTCACTCACTCACTCACTCACTCACTCACTCACTCACTCACTCACTCACTCACCCACTCACCCACTCACTCACCCACTCACTCACTCACATACTCAGTAGGATAGAATATGTGAATGGGTGAAAGTTTTAAGGAATCAGGATAGATTTGTATTTAAGACAGATAACTTCACTTATAGCCAAAGATGTATGTTTTGGTGAAGAATCCCGATTGTCTTGTGGGAGGGGTGAAGTCATCATGATGACGTCAGCAGAGTATGTACACATGGATGGTGGACATTGTATTGACGAAGTAGATGCGAGATACCGTGGATGTGCTGATGACGTTCTGCAGGTCTTCGATAAATGGTGTTCAGGAAAACAAGAATGTACCTTTGACACACGTTCTAAGGAACTGAAGAACGTTCACATAAACTGTCCAAAGTTTATTGTAAGATATGCGCGACTACACCACAAGTGTATCAAAGGTACTATCATTCACAATCTTCTATTGTTATCTAAATTAATATTAATAAAGTGCCGAGTAAAAGTGACACATTTATTATATTACAAACTATGTAGGTATATCAAAATATTTAATGCATTTTTGAAGGTTTTTAAATGTTTATTTTATAAAATATTGATGAAAATGCTTGCTAATTCATAATCTAATTTATAATGCTGACACGTAAACACGAGTATTAATATGAAAACAGTTTCTTATATTTCATTTTAATCTATTTTTTCTTCTCCTCTTTTTGTCCTAGTCAATACAATGTGTAGTTCAGGTGCGCTGACAGATACAGAAGGATATCTCTCCAGTTATATCGCCGATAAAAGACGATGTGGCTCGTCATCAGCTCCTTGGAAAATCTCAGCTGATCCAGGACAAATAATCCAACTTGAGCTGATAGATTTTTCTGGAAATGAACACAATTCTAATCTAGTCAGCTGCCATTCTGTTTACGGTTTTGTCCTTGAAAGGTCGCTCGGTATCAATCACACTATATGTGCTGAAGGTCGACGACAGACGGCGCTGTATACATCTAAGACAAATTTTGTTGAGATCCAGTTCCTGAAAAGTGACAAAAGAGGAGAAGGAGAGTTTATCGTAAAATATCAAGGTACTCCATCATATGAAAATAACAAAATATAATGCAGAATATCATAATTGCCACTCATATAACATTATTGTATCTCCCCCCCTACAGTTATTGGATGTTCTGAACTATCACCACCTCCTCATGCGTGGTACAAGAGGGGGTAACAAAGCTGTAATTGGCTGTGAAGATAATGACAAGGAGTGGACTGTAACCTGTACTGGCAATAGGTGGCAAGGAGAAATTGGAAACTGTACTAAATCAGGTAGAAACAATGGACAATTAATGTTTTTGAGATGAGTGTAGTTTAAAGGAAAATATCTTCAAATGATTTAAATATCTCATTAATGTAGGTTTGTTATTGGTGTTATTGATGTTATTGGTGTTATTGATGTTATTGATGTTATTGATGTTATTGATATTTGGGTTAGTCGTCTTTTTTACTTCGACTATTATTCTAAATGTTATATTATTATTCTAAATTATATATATATATATATATATATATATATATATATATATATATATATATATCGATTAAATTCTAATTCTCAATTTAGTTACTGAGCTATTCACTAGATATATGCACTTTTTAAAACTATAATATTCTTTAAATTAAAAAAGTTTACAAGATTATTAATACAAACAAATCTATAACTATAGGAATACAAATTAAATAAGTTTTATATATAATACTAACCTGAACTAATCTAACTATTATTGTCTAGACACAGCTTGATAATTCACGATTAAACAATAATGGGTAAACGAGTTCTTGAACCGATAATCCCCAACATATATGGTAGATATCCATATACTCTTTTATATAATCTTGTATCGTACATTGAATATACTAGATGACACACATAATCATCTATTTGTATGGAGGTCGATGATACAGATCTTGATATTAATATGGTTTCGATGAAATTATATTTCCTGAATTTATAATTGGATGTGAATGGAGAACCATTTTATTATTTGCTTGTCAATGAGTTTGAAGTCGAGTTTTACATTAAATGTTACATTGACGGCCATTAATACTGGCGATGGACGGTCCATTTTCTACGGCAGCTTAGTAGTGGATTATTTTCAAATACTTAATAATTCCTAACTCTTTTACGAGAGTAGACACGATTATTGTCAAATACGAGCACATAATAATAATAATAATAACAATGACCAGAATGAAAGGTATTAATGTGGCTTCCTTCTTCAAAGAGGAAGATTAAAAGTAAATGTTTCAGAACGATGACATATATTAGATTCATTGGATATTTGAATTAAAACGGGAAACACTTTCCTGTTATCTGCTTGTCTCACCATGATATACTACTAAGGACGGATAACAAACCCTCCAACCTCCATACATCATCGATAAAAATCTACATATGACCATCCACCAATAAAGACAAGACATTTTATCACTCGCTACCAAGTACATAACAAAAACATCGCGGACCAAATACTTATAGGGTAATAGTTGTTAGAATGTTGTTGTTTTCTTCCTTATGTTTAGATATTATACATACTTAATATTTATACACTTTTTGTTTTCAGTTATCCCCAAAACATCAACAGTTCCACAACAGAATAAAATAGAATTTACTTCGGGTTTGTAGATCTTGCTGAGAAATATTTCAATATTTGTTATTCAGTGATTCGTATGCGTTAATAACAGTTCCATTTGTCAAAATATTTCTGCCACTTATTATCTTTCAGTTGTAATCATGTCAGCTATTATAGGTATTGCTGTTGTTTTCTCCGTCATTACCATAGTAATTGGGGTCGTCTACGTTAAAAAGTACAGGTAAATAATGATAGTCTTCTTACAATTTATTTTAAATTAGCCTTTATTGATATTAGAACATCTTATTATCACTAAGTTTGCCACATAAAATTTGAGCCTAAATAAATTAAATTTCATGACGACTTTTATATTTTAACGATTTGGCTTAAAGTGATAACTAACACTATTTTTCTTGTCAGAATGCGTCAAGAGACAAAGAGAGCTGCCTTAGCTCATAAAACCTATTCAACTATGGACAGAAATATACAAGCCTATTATAGACCAGTGACAATGGATCAATCAGTAGACAACAGGATATTGTGGGATATACCTCCATCAACTCATCCTGAAGGTCACACCATGTCATCTGATGACCAGTGTACTTGTGCTACATTACAAATGCGTAATAATGTTGATAATGATAAGAGAACGGAGATGACATCTCTTGAAAGGCAGAGTTTGTATAGTTCCATTAAATCAAATTAATGTTGTGACATTTAAGCTATTTGCTATCAGTCTATGTATGAGGGTTTGTGTGTGAGTGTATGTGTTTGTGTGTGTGTGTGTTCACAAATATTAGCGCGTGTTGTCTAAATATTTGTGTATTTTTGCTTAAATTAATTGTTTACCTATTAGGTGCGGGTTTGTGTGGGTATATGTATTTGCTAATGCGTGTTAATATCTGTTTATGTCTAAGTGACCAATGTTATATGCTATTGTACATGTGTCTTGGTGTCTGTACGTGTGCGTGTATATATATATATATATATATATATGCGTGTGTATTTGGATTTATAAAAAAATACTACTGCTTAGAAATAAAATACTGTATACACTAGACTATGATTGTTTGTCTTTCTCGGTTTAGACAACAAGAATAGTATAACACCGTTTTATTATGACCAAGTCAAACAGGACTCTGATAAATAAATAAGAAATTCGATAGAGAAATAGATAGATAGACAGGCATATATATATATATATATATATATATATATATATATATATATATATATAGAGAGAGAGAGAGAGAGAGAGAGGAATGAAATATGGCAAATGCAAGTTACCAATGGTGGCATAAGAATTGTGTGATTCATAGAATCCAGTTTTTAGACTTAAGATCGATTTTGTAAGTAGAATATGAATTTTAAAACTTCATGTAGTAAACTGAATAACATTAAATTAGTAAAGTAAAACCATTGAAAATGTTATTACAGAGAAAAGGGTAAATTACAGAGAAAAAGGTAAATTACAGAGAAAATGGTATTTTATAGAGAAAAAGGTAAATTACATGAAAAATACAAGTGCATTCGACAGAAATTAGAAGTATCTAAAAATGTTGATTAAACGTTTGATCATTTATTGTATATTACAAAAAAATGAAACAAAGGTTCTTCTTAGATAAAACTACTAAGTTGGAGTTAGTAGAAAAAGAAAAGAAACATTATATTAAAAACAGACACAAGAAACAAGACATACTAGTCAATAGCTTGGTTAAAAAAAAGTTTTTATTAGAAAGCTATTTTTATTTATAAATGAAACATTTAATATAGAATTCAGGACCATGACAAGAATATTTAAACATGCAAACATTATTCGCATGAATCGTCTGTTTGGCCTCCCGGATAGAGTGTGGGACTATTTACCTATTGTTATGGACATGCCTTGGTCGCAGGTTCGAATCCAGGTCATAGTACTATAGTAGGAGGAGGTCTTTATCCAACGAGTCAACTGGCAAGGTTCTCTCTACAGAATATGTCATATATTGTAAATTATAAATTTGTTTAGGATTAGTACTCGTGGTGAAGCAGTATATTATAGACCATATGTGTATCCCTAATATGAGGTCAGTCACGTAAAATAGATGCCATTTTGGGCCTTATTATTATTATTTTAAAAAGAGAGAAAAATATTGTAATAAGAAGCTATACACTAAAATCAAGTACAATGTTTTCAAGAAAGTTAATAATCTTGATATAATGTTATCATATTCAGAAGGTTATTCTTTGTGAACCGTTTCTGGTTTTTGCTTATAGATCATATCTAATCAGAAGATATACATTGGTGAGGAACATTTATCTGTTTGATATGCCCAAGAAGAATTTGTTGATAGGATCTCATTGAAACATTCAAGGTTGACTGCAGCGAGTATAATCTACAATGACTAGAAACCTGATAACTATGTTTATAATTATTCCTTACTGTAAATTTTCAATCAGTGAATGACAAAAAGCTATTCACCTTTCCACTCTATAAAGCATAATTATAAGCCTCATTCAAATGGTTATTACACCCAAATCTTCCAAATAACACTCTATCTTAATATCCAACAATTAAAAAGTCTATTGTGAGAACTCTATGAATAATTATAAAATTATCAGAATTAGTCGTTTTAAATATACTTTATTTCGTTGACCATCAAAATTTCTAAGCTTTCTTTTTTGATTATGAAACATTGGCCACATATACATTAAGGTTCAATGGTAAATATGATCATCGTAGTCATAAAGTGTACACATACCTATTTCGAGTTAAATCATTTAAACACTCACTGTTGTCAAGTTTATTGAGAAACTAGTGTAATGAATTCAAACGTTATTGTTGTTTATGATAGGTTTATGACAAGAAATTATATGGTATTTCTTTACTATTTGTTTAATTGGAAGACATTGGTATTTTTCTAAAATGTTTTATTTACATCCAATGTTTATTATAGAATTTCTTTATTTCACGTTTCTTCCCACTTATTATGCTATTAGAGCTCGTGAAGTGTACTTTAGAGGCATAAGTATGTTTTTATCTGCGATGTGATATGATGGCGGTTGTGAGAAATATTCTTTATAATAATTAGATTTTGTTCTAAGCAATGTTTAATTCGCAAATTGAAAGAATATGCTTATTTTTACTTACGCGTTGATATGAATATAGATACTCTCATGTTATAATAGTGCTACTAGTTAAGACAATTGTCAATTCCACTGATACAATCAATTATGGGACTGTCATTATTCTAAAGGCATAATCAGTTATGGTCAATCACTATTTTCTCTATTTGTAATAAAAAACAGCTGTTTTAGAATATAAAGCCTCCGCTTAACATTTTGTTGTGGCTAATTATGTACATTATTTTCATAATGACTCAACCAGTTACTGATCATTCAGTAGTTTCGCAACATATAAAGTAAACATTATGGGAATTATACTGTTTTATGTATTCTGTATAAACGTAAAAACAAGAATAGGGTCTAAATATGACAGCATTATTCTCTCTCTCGCTTTCTCTCTCTCTCTCTCTCTCTCTCTCTCTCTATCTTTCTCTATATATCTATTCTCTTCTTCTCTCTCTCTCTCTCTCTCTTCTCTCTCTCTCTTCTCTCTCTCTCTCTCTCTCTCTCTCTCTCTCTCTCTCTCTCTCTCTCTCTCTCTCTCTATATATATATATATATATATATATATATATATATATATTCTCTCCTCCTCTCTCTCTATCACATCATCAACACACATGATAATACACAGTACACACAAGTATACACACACCAGCAGCACACACACATACACACACACAGAGAAACACAAGCACACAACACACATACACACATACACATACACTACACACACACACACACACATATATATATATATATATATATATATATATATATATATTAATTATATACACACAACACACACATACAAACACAAATATACAAAAATTAAGGACATTCATAGATATTAATCCCCATATGTTCATCCGCACACAGGCATGAACATTCGATGGCTAATTTCGTAGGCTACCGATCGGCTTGTGGCGCCCCTAGCGAATAATGAGTCATCGATTTCGACCAGTCCCGCCAAGTCTGACCTACTTTCCTGGTCATTAGCATACTGGTAGCTGCCATATTGGATTGCTTCCAAAGCTCGTCTGTTTACGATTGACCGGTATCGGAGGTATTTCCTAGCATTAGCGTTGCGGATCACACTTAACGATGCTTTATTCAGGTCACTAGTTATTAAGGATTGGATTAAACTAATTATTTATATCATTCTTGAGCAGATCGTTGTGACTGGACAGCACTTTGTACAGAACGACAAGTCTTTGTTCTGGATGCCTGCATTTATAATGAGCTGCTTGATGGTACATTTCGCCATTGAACCTTCCGCAGTGTGAATATTTGACGTTTCTGGATAAATACTTTTGAGTAGTAATAAAAGTATTAGAGCAATTCGATATTTGAATTTCAGCCTAAATATAAGTATTATACTGTTACCGACGTATTGAGTTCGATCTGTTATTAATAATGGTGGTGTGGTGGGCTAGTGGTATTCTGATAATGATGATATGGACTGACTTATTGATCTCAGGTAAGAACACTGTTTTGCTAACTAAGTTGTGTCCAGATGAAGATATAAGTTAAATAATGTAATTCTTAGCATTGTATATTGCTGTTATATCCATAATATATATCTGGGTCACTAACTGGCTTGTGCAATAAATGTAGTTATAAGGTGTCATATTAGTATCTGGTATTAGGAGGTAAATAATCCACTACTTTCCATGGGATATAGTTATTGTTATAGAAATTTTATTGATTAAATATTTATGATTATCTTCCTATTTCCCCTCCTGTATATATATATATATATATATATATATATATATATATATATATATATATGTGTGTGTGTGTGTGTGTGTCTCAGATCCACATACACACGGACCCCCACACCTATATACACCAATATATATATGTGTGTGTGCGTGTGCGCGCATACACACATATGTATACCCACGTACATACACGTTGAGTCCCTCCAATGGCGCACTGCGTAGAGCTGTGTCCTGCGAACCTTCAGGTCCGGTTCGAATCTGCAAGATTCCTATAGATATCTATTCTAAGTTATAGGAAAAGATATTTGTTTTGGCGAAGAATCACGAATAATGTGTAACAGAGGTGAAGTGATAATGGTGACGTCAGCGGAATATGTGCACATGGATGGTGGACACTGTATTGATGAAGTAGATTCAAGATACGGTGGATGCGCTGATGACGTACTTCCGCTCTTTGATAAATGGTGTTCAGGAAAACAGGAATGTATTATCGACACCCTCGCCGATGAACTGAAGAATATTCACATAAACTGTCCTAAGTTCATTCTAAGATATACGAGACTAGAACATAAATGTGTTAAAGGTAAGTCTTAGATGTAAAAGGTCAATGTTCATATGACGAATAAGCCAAATTACAGGAAAATAAAACGCTATTTCTAAAGTAACAGATTTACTTACTTACTTATCAATGGCATATTTTACTGGCTGATATACATATATACACAAACAATTAACTGACTATAACACACACACACACACACACACACACACACACACACACATACGTGCGCGCACACACACAAATATATATATATATATATATATATATATATATATATATATTACAATTTTTATTTTTGGTTTGTTTTCTACTTTTTATTTTAGTTAAGTCGGATTGCAGGCCAGATACTCTGCGAGATATATCCGGATACCTTTCCAGTTATATCGCCGATAAAAGACGATGTGGATCGTCATCAGCTCCTTGGAAAATCTCAGCTGATCCAGGACAAATAATCCAACTTGAGCTGATAGATTTTTCTGGAAATGAACACAATTCTAATCTAGTCAGCTGCCATTCTGTTTACGGTTTTGTCCTCGAGAGGTCGCTCGGTATCAATCACACTATATGTGCTGAAAGTCGACGACAGACGGCGCTGTATACATCTAAGACAAATTTAGTTGAGATCCAGTTCCTGAAAAGTGACAAAAGAGGAGAAGGAGAGTTTATTGTAAAATATCAAGGTACTACATGATATAAAAATAATATAATATAATTAGCAGAATATAATAATTGCAACTCAAAGTAAGCCTATCTTTTACCTTATATAACGTTATTGTATCTTTGTTTCCAGTTATTGGTTGTTCTGAATTATCACCACCTCCTCATGCGTGGTACAAACGAGAAGGTAACAAAGCTGTAATTGGTTGTGAAGATAATGACAAAGAGTGGACTGTGACCTGTACTGGCAATAGGTGGCTAGGAGAAATAGGAAACTGTACTAAGTCAGGTAGAACATCGATTTATGTATTTATGATGAAGTGCATCTCGTATACATGTATATCAAAAGGAAATATCTTAAAGATAATAAACTAGTTTATTAATATAAATATTGTTGTTGTTACCCCTTTTGTGGAAAATACGGGGGCAGTATTAATATTAATAATATTATAACTATCTTTAGTCTTATCAACACTACTATTGCATGACCCCCGAAACAACCACTAATATTTAACCTATATTACTAGTGCGATTACAAATTTTATTAACAAAAGATAAACTACCATATAATCTTAAATGAGCCAAAGTGGCTTATAGATATAAAAACAAATTAACATAAGAATATTAGACTATGATTGTATTATTATTATTTTGTATATATATGTTACTTGCCCAGATGTAGATACTATTTCCTATTAGAAATAAGCGTTTTGTCATTAACCTTTCTTCATCGTCACAGACTGACATAATAAAATATTTATAAAATATGAAAAACAAGTAATATTAGAGATATTAAACCTTCAGACCTTCCCACAAGCCTTGAACAATGATTTCATTCATTAACTCACTTAATCACAGACACCAGAGTTAACATACCATACATACAGAGGTATCTATTTGTTCTCCTTAGGAAAGTGGAAATTACAACTCCATTTAATTAGATCCCCCTGAATAATAAAACTAATTTAATTCATTATTAAGATAAAACATTTTTCTTAATCGAACCAGTAACGCTAGTACATTATATGTTACTAGTACAATATAAGGCACCAGTACAGTATATGAAACTAGTATAGTACAACACACTAGTAAAGTATAAGACTCTACAGTACATTATAAGACACTAGTACAGTATAAGACACTAGTACAGTATAATACACTAGTAAAGTATAGGACCCTAGTACAGTATAAGACACTAGTACATTATAAGCCACTAGTACAGTATAAGACACTAGTAGAGTATAAGACACTAGTAGAGTATAAGACACTAGTACAATATAAGACCCTAGTACAGTATAAGACACTAGTACAGTATAATACACTAGTACATGATAAGACACTAGTACATTGTAAAACACTAGTACATTATAAGACCCTAGTAAAATATAAGGCGCTAGTACAGTATAATACACTAGTACACTATAAGACACTGTACACTATAAGACGCTAGTGATTAACCGATAACTTACAAATGTTGTCCTTCGTAATTATATAATTAATTTCTTATTTATATATTTAGTTTTAATCACCCAACTATAAAATTAGCCAGCTTTAACATTGTTATGAAACACATTATTTTTTATTACTGTTATAATACTACTACTACTACTACCACTAATTATTATTATTATTATTATTATAGGATACTACTCAGATCTATAAAAAACTCATAAACTCACCAACACTTACAAACACTACTATTACTATTACTATTATTACTACTACTAGTAGTACTGCTTCCAATACTACAACTACCACTAATTTTATCCTTGCTACTACTATTTCTGCTACTACTATTACTACTACTACTATTACTAATAATAATAATGTGAAACGTTTACTAATATTACAGTGTATTAACTACATTATATTGCTTTTATTCCGAGAAAATAATGTAAACATTAGGTCTGTGTATCTTTAGTACAATTATTACTAAACATATTAATAACATTTTACATTTATTATGTCTACTCTTTATTAATACAAATTCCATTTTCAGTTGTTCTTAAAAGACCAACAGTTCCAGAACAGAAGAAGTTAGCGTTTACTTCGGGTTTGTAATTCTGAATTATTTAAATATAATAAACGTATGTTTAAACAATGGCACATATACACGCACACACGCAAGCATATATATATTTCTTTGGACTACATAATATTACTGTTGAATATACATTATGGCGTCAAAGTAGTTATCTTATGTATGTAGTAAATCGCCATTGAACCACACACACGCGTTGTTTACTGCGAGTTGTGGTATTTTTTATGATATTTTTACGCGCTTCCACACACACATGCACGCGCGCGCACATACGCACACACACATATATACACCACTTATTATTTTTCAGTTGTGATCATGGCAGGTATTATAGGTATTGCTGTTGTACTCTCCGTCATTACCATAGTAATTGGTGTCGTCTACGTAAAGAAGTACAGGTGAATAACATAATCAAACATAATGACAGCGTTTATTTTATATTAATTTAATATAACGTTAAAGAAAACCATAATAATTGATTGAAATTTATTTAGTTCCATATGATCTTAGGTATACATAAAATATATTTAATGTTAACGGTGACAATCTATAACAACAAATCGGATGATTTCAAAGGTCTTCTTTATGATTTATTTTCTCTAGAATGCGTCAAGAGACAAAGAGAGCTGCCTTAGCTCATAAAACATATTCTACAATGGACAGAAATATACAAGCCTATTATAGACCAGTGACAATGGATCAATCAGTAGACAACAGGACATTGTGGGATATACCTCCACCAGCTCATCCTGAAGGTCACACCATGTCTTCTGATGACCAATGTACTTGTGCTACATTACAAATGCGTAATAATGTTGATACTGATAAGAGAACGGAGATAACATCTCTTGAAAGGCAGAGTTTGTATAGTTCTATAAAATCTAATTAGTAAAGTCCCGTTTTAGCTATTTAAAATCGACAGATATATCCGTGTCTGCGTGCTTGACTGTTTGTATTCATGAATGCTAGCTCATATTGTTTAAATACCTTACGTAGATTTATTTATATAAATATATCTACTGTCAGTTGGATGTGTGTCTCTTCATGTGAGAATAACTAGTATTAGATGTTTAGGGGTTTTAACATATATCTGTGTGTATTAGTGTGTATGTCATTCCACGCATGTATGTTAGAATGTGTCTGATGTAGATGTGTGTATGTTTATATGTGTATGTTTTATTGTATTTTGCTAATATTTAATCAAGGTCTAAATATGATTCAGAGGCAGGATTCATACATTTGAAAAAAGTATTACTATAATTATAAAAATGAAATAGTATACATATTCAAATGAACGTTCGAATAAATATGCAGATATACAAATATAGTTGTGATATCCAACGGCTCAACACTATGCCAGAATATTACGACTGCCATCTTAATCGTCATACAACCGTAATGTTTGTGAATTCCTTCTGCGAGTGGTAGAGAACGATGTAATTTTAACTGCTCAGAACATTACTAATTGGTTTTCATTAAAGCGCACCTATTTCGATGACTTAGCCTGTGATTGAACGCATATAAGGATAGATGCTGCCAATTTCAAGTGATTTAGACAAAGGATTTAATGCCAACTAAAAATCCTCACTGGTTGTCCAACAATTGTATTATTACAGAATTAAAGGAGCTAAGCTTGTACATTTGCCTTTTATCTGTTAATACATTTATTTAACATGAAGCATGGAACCATTGTTTACTTTCTTGCCATTATAAACTCATTTCGAAAACATACTGCAAAATATGTTAGTGATCTTAAAATTTAAAATAAAGCTGAAAAATAGCAACGAAAAACGGTTTTCAAAATATTATGCTATCTAATTGGCTACTGTTATATACCACAATATTTTTTACATTTGAGAGCTAATTACTAAACCTGTAATGGCTCTATATAACCGCGTGCATGTATGTGTGTTTGTTTTATCTGTGTATAATAAGGCACAGGCAAAGATAATCTCGAACAGTCAATTCAAACTCTGGACGTTTCTTCAGGGGACTGAATCCAGAGTGGAGACTTCTTGCAGATACATGTGTAATGTCTCACCAGTCCCTTTAGACGACTTTTTCGACGTTGATCCGTTCATCAAGTAGCTAACTCATTCGGTTATATCGATTCCTCGCTTTGATGGACATTTTATTTAAAATGCAATTCAGTGAAAACAGTTTCTTTAAGTTAAGAAAAGTGAGCAACTTGTATATTTGTATCATGATTTATGCAGCGAGGTTTCTAATTACATTAATTATCTTTCTAACATCTCATTCTGCAGAAGACTAATGAGCAGATTTACGTGAAAGTACATAAATGATATGTAATACAAATAAAAGATGAGTTTATCATGGAAAATCTTCCTAAAAGTGCTTTACATCCGTTCTCTTCGACTACAGTTAAAAGGTATTTACAAGTAACCAGAATGTATATGAAACGTACATAACGGTGTGCCCGTTCCTTACGACACCTTTCTTGAGAAGGACTCATCGGAAACTTCAAAGTAGACTGCATAGGGAGTGATTTATTATCTGTTTGCGCTGATTAGAAATATGAGAAATGATTAATTAAATCATTCTTTTACTGTAAGTCGTAAATGTGTAAAACATAAAGTATGTTGGATTTGACACCACCTAGGTCAAATGTTATACTAAAGAATTTTGTTTATTTAACCATAAAAATGCCCCCAGCATATCAAATAAGGATAAGATCTAAAGTAATTTCCATGAGGCTAATTCAAATAGATTTATATAAAAACATATTTTATTACTGATAGAAAAATTAGTTATCCAAACGTAATTAGATGTTAAGCTATTTACAAGACATTTTACTTCGCTTTTTTCTGATGGTAAACAGCGTTATCAATATACTATCTCCTATATTTAACTATCTAGCTATCTATGCTTTTTATTCCACTGTTCCCTCTATCTCTACAAGAAATATAAACATTCTTCCACCAAGACTTTTATTAGATTGATCTCTCATTATGCAATAGTTATAGAATATACCAGTTTAAAACAAAACATTTAATGAAACAACCTCTTATAAAAGATTATAATTTAATAATTGTGTTTAATGCCGATTTATCTTTTCGACACATACTAATGGGCTGTGAATATTGCACAATATTCATGATACCAGGCTAATGTAGGATGCACCATTCATTCAGACATTTTGTATTTACAACTTCAGAGAGCTATTGGATGTTAATTACCAGCATCAGATATATCGTATCCTAGTTATTAGATAAACTGGTGGCTTCTTGAATTGATAAGAAGATGTATTACCGTTCAAAATGACTTATTATATGTGTGTGTTTGTGTACGTGCGCGTGCATACATGTGTGATGTGTGCGTTTGTAGGTGCGTGTGGTATCTGAGCTAGGTATCAAGTCCCGAATCACAGTTCTGAATATTATTGAGGGAATCCAAATTTTCTCGTAAAATTAGTTTTGTTATAGGCTTCATAATTGAACTTTTAACCTCTGTTACTCGCTGATGATAATTTTATGAGGTTGTTATATAATTATTTTATGTTGTTCATGATGTTACCACCCTTTTGTAATTACTTATTTGGATCATAAATGGTCTATCTCAGTTACATAGTTAATTATATACATCATTTGCGAGAGTTATAGTTTTTATAATTTATAAGTATTTATGATAATCTACACAAAATTTCTTATATATTTGTACAAATGTTTCTTCTTTGTACATCATGTTTCAATTAAATTGATTTAACGCCTTGTATCATATTTTTACAGATTCTTCCATTCCATTGAGACTGTGAAACCACAGTGGGTTTAAGCATTTCTTATGATAACGCTTCATTTAATTTCGGAACAAATTCAAATCGAAATGGGATTAATCATCCTTTGAAGCTTAAAGCTGGCTGCTGGAATATAAATAAGTAAACAATGTGGGTTTGTACGGATTGAACGCTGTCTTATATCAGGAGTTGCATCTTTGTGTTATCCATAAAGTATTTGTCGTCAAAATGCAGGAGAAACGTAGCGCTTAGTAGATGTAGCGGTTAAACGAAGTTTATAAAACAATCGGAAATTTGCAAACGCAGGCTAAAAAATATGACATGTCTATTGTACGATATATTATTGATCTTGTTAAACATTTACAGAGAATACTGAGTAAACATATTTCCGCAATACCTGGAAGACATATTCAATAATTAGGTGTTATGATGCTAGGATAATATTACTTGAATAATGTCCCCCATATTCTATTCCGCTGCCAGCATCTGAAGGGTTATGTCTTCCCGGTAATTTTAATTAATTTAAGGTGATCACTAGTTATCACAAGCTTTCAACATCGACGAATAAAGTGAATTATAAAATATTCCTGAGCAGTAGATCTACCTTCGTGGAGATTTGAAATAACAACATATGGTCACAGACTGTTGCAGATCTTTGTGAACTATTTGTATGTATATTTCTCTTGAGTAGTCATTTCAACGTCTAACATAAAAACATGTACGATGAGAACTAGAAATTCAGAAAAACAGAAACGCCCACACACACACACGCACACACGCGCGGACACACACCCACACGCACGCACGTACGCACACCCACACGCACACACATAAATACAATATATGTATGTATGTAAAATAGAACCCACTCTCCAGTTATGCTATTTTCTATGACGGTAGAGGGATGAGCTGGGACCCAGTCCGGCTCAAATATCCCAGTATGTTTTCACTCAGAAGTTGAGGGACACCAATGACGGAGGTGCTGTGCAAGTAGCTGAGAGCCATTCGCAGATTTCCCTCATATATTAGTTACTGAGAGTGACCGCTGGTGACCCACATCCAGTATTAACCATTCGGGTACATGTTGTTTTTCCCGACTAATGTCGTCATCTTCATCCACACATTCCTTCGTCCATATATTATGAAATATGTGTGATCGTATCATTGAGTGAGGTCTTCCTATAAACAACCAGATTGAGGATGGATGGGGTCACTTCAATTTACTCTTTCATTTCGATATCTAATGACGTCATTATGATTCACGGGATGGTTGGTATAATGTAGTGGCATAATAAATGACAAATTGTTTACCTGGAAATATAAAAGTTCTTTCCTATATAATAAGTATAAAATACATGCCGTATATTGATCTAAGTGGTATTATCCAGGGAGTATAATCCTATTACTTGGTGGCGAGTTTTTAATGTCACGACAGAAATTGCTCAAACTGATGCAAGAGTGCTATTAAATTTAACTTGTTTGAGTGTGACCATTTTCATTTCAGTTCTACTTCATACACACACACACACACACACACACACACACACACACACACACACACACACACACACACACACACACACACACACACACACACACACACACACACACACACACACACACATACACACAATATATGAGTACACGTGTGTGTGTGTGTGTTTGTTTGTTTGTGTGTGTGTGTGTAAACTATATAGTTTGTTCTCGCAGTTAAAGCTGGAAAGCAAGACCGGATTAGTAATATATTTCCTAAGTATTATGCTGGCTTTAAAATATTTAAATTATTATGTTCAGATTCCTTGGCGTCTCATTATCAACGATCAGGAAGTAATCTGTGTATATTAAGTGTGGCTTATGGGGATAGATAATATTGCAATATGATCTAAATGATATCAATATTAAAATTATATATATATATATATATATATATATATATATATATATATATATATATAGGTAAGCGTATATAATTATTTTGTTATTAACATTAATATTATTGTTATCATAAATGTTCCCATTGTTTATTCAGAACAAAGAAATAATTAGTAATCAAATACAGAATAACATCATTTCTATTCCAATATAATTTAACAATCTGATAAATAACTTCGTCAATGGGGAATAGAGGATTACAAGAAAAATACTCCTGTATACAATATGCAGTATACGCGTGGCGCCCCTAGCGAACTATGAGTCGGCGACTCCAACCAGCCCCCGCCAAATCTGACCTACTTTCCACTTCATTATCATATTGGCGTCTGCCATATTGGATTGCTTCTGCTGCACGGCGGTTATCTGTACCGATATACGTGAGAGGTTCTTGGAATTTTAAGCAAGAAATCATGTTATATTTGTTTATTTTTAAGTTATTTTATTAGATAAAGGTTAGAGCTGTGTTTATTTATTAACAAGTGGTAAGTAGAACATGAATACTGTGTAATATATTGACTAGACAGCGAAGTCTTTGTTCTCGTTATTTGCATTTGTAATGAGGTAGTCCAAGCTTTGTTAAATCAGTAGTTAGAAGGCCAATGGATGCTTACTTATCGCTCGTTTTTATGTTTTTTTGTTACCATTTTAATATAACAATTGTTTCTACAGATTGTTCGGTGTTTCATTTTACACAATCGTCATGGCTGATATGTGATAACTATGATGTCAACATACCATATTATCGTATTGCTGACGACAGTATTGATTAAGTCAATGACACTGGGTAGGTGTTATACAGTCTATACTTTCTTTTTGGTGCGAACTGCATGATATTCATTATCTGATTGTGGGAGAAATAGCTTATTATGTGTAGTAAATATTAATTTGTTCATCTAATTGTCTATTACCAATAGAAGTAAATATATAACACGAAGTACATTCCATCAATTAATATTTTGTTCCTGACTGTTGATAGCTAGTATTTAACATACAATTGTATATATATATATATATATATATATATATATATATATATATATTGTGTGTGTGTATGTGTGTATGTATGTATGTTGGTATGTATGTATGTTTGCGTGTATGTATGTATGAATTTATTTATATATATATAATTATCTATGTATGTGTTGTTTAGGTAGAAAACATTCATTGTTAAAATTAAATAATTATGGCATTTAAAAGATAATAAAAATATTAACTTAAATGTTTGGCTTATAATTTCTTAATACATATTATTTATGTAAGCGAAGTTGTTTGAGGATACAAGACAGGCACCTTCCACACCAGATCAATATTTATGACATATATCCGTGTTGTATACAGTCATCAAAATATTTCGATCTTGTGTATTTTCATATAGCTTTACCACAATTGCAAAACCTGCTTTAGTTACAGGGAAGGATGTCTGTTTCGGCGAAAAGTCAAGGTTGTCTTGTGCCAGAGGTGAACTGATCATGATGACGTCAGCTGAATATGGTCACATGGAAGGCAGCCAGTGCATTGAGGAAATAGCATCCAGATATCGTGGCTGTAACAGTGACGTACTTCCGCTGTTTGATAAATGGTGTTCTGGAAAACAAGAATGTAGTTTTGACACTCGCGGAAATGAACTGAATAAAATGAATGTTAACTGTCCGAAGTTTATTATAAAACTTACTCGACTACACCATACCTGTATTAAAGGTATGCCTGCTAATTAGATGGAGGAATTAATTACTTTTAATATAAATCAGAAATAGACCTTTATGGATCGTTCTAATAAAACAGTACGCGGCAGTATTTACGTGCATTGTATTGTATAATACAACCGATTACTGCAGAAGAGAAGTGGCATTATATATTGTTCATTCTAAACATTTGTATTGTTTATTATATTTCAGTGAATTTTGAGTGCATGTCAAGTCGACTGAGAGATAAAGCGGGATATCTTTCGAGTTATATCGCACACACTCGAAAATGTGGATCTGTTTCTTCCCCATGGATTATTTCAGCTGATCCAGGGCAAATTATCCAACTTGAACTAATCGACTTCGCCAACTATGAGCATGCGTCTGATGTTATTAGCTGCCATTCTGTTTACGGTTTTGTCCTCGAGAGGTCGCTCGGTATCAATCAAACTATTTGTGGCGGAGGTCAGCGACAGATGGCGCTGTATACATCTAAGACAAATTTGGTTGAGATCCAGTTCCTGAAAAGTGACAAAAGAGAAGCAGGAGAGTTTATGGTAAAATATCAAGGTACTACATAATATTAAAATAACATAATATAATTAGCAGAATGTAATAATTAGAAGTTAGTCTATGAAAGCTTATGAAAAGTGATAAATTTGATGGAGAATTCCTCGTGAAATATGAAAGTATATTATGTGAATAAAAATCATTGATAAACATTCTTTACTAAAGATATTCTAAGCATTACTCTGAATTTCATGAAAACCTATATGTGACACAAGGATCATGTACATATATTATGTGTCCATAATCCTTCCAGTGATTGGTTGTGCAGAACTATCATACCCACCTCACGCTTGGTACAAAAGAGAAGGAAACAAAGCCATAATTGGCTGTGAGGATAATGACAAGGAGTGGACTGTGACTTGTACTGGTAATAAGTGGGAAGGAGAAATAGGCAACTGCACAAAAACAGGTAATGAAGTTTTTTTAGTAAATAAGTCTTGATGCGAAGAACATATGAATATCTGTGACATGGTTATATAATTAAACCAATATATATGTATACAATATCGTTACTTGCAAGGGTTACGGCGTTATTGATTTCCTCATGATTTTAAGATTAGGGTAATAAGTAATAGTTGTTGTTGTTTATCTTATATTATATGATGATAATGATGATGATGATACTATTACCACCACCACCACCACCACCACCACCACTACTACTACTACTACTACTACTACTACTACTACTACTACTAATAATAATAATAATAATAATAATACCATCGTTAATGTGATAACTACTTTGTTTTTGCCACCAGTGGTCTACCACCACCACCACCATTATTATTATTATTATTATTATTATTATTTTTTTTCAAATACTATTCATTCATTGTTGTACTTCATTATATTTAATCTTATTTTTAATGTTGATATATTGTTTACAGGTGATAATTACATGTTCACTGCTTATAAATAAGGTTATTTACTTACTATTTGCTCTCGTTGATTGTTTTACTATTTGTAAATTACTTTCTCTTTTTAGTGTTTCAAAAAACACCCATCGCACCAAGTCATCGAAAACTACCTTTTACTTCAGGTATGTAAAATAGTATGAACACTATATTTCTTCGGCTTTATAAATATAAATATTTTAAGTTACAACTAATGAAGCAAGTGCCAAAGTTTAGGAAAATTCATAGGTATCAAATTTATTAAATTAACAACAAACTATTTTCGTTTCCTTTCAGTTGTCATTATGGCTGGTATAATAGGTGTT
>JAODUP010000122.1:990000-1012500 GCA_025642065.1 Paralvinella palmiformis
ACCATCTATGGTGCGAAAAATATAGAGCAGAAAGGCAAGTCTTTGTTCTCGTTGCTTGCATCAGTAATGAGCTGTTTGATTCCATGTTAAACCAGTAGACTGTATTCGTGTTTTGCTGTTTGTCAGTGATCTTGTAATTTATTTTAGATACACTTTTCTTTTGTACACAGACACTCCCGAGTGATCTTATATGCACATGTATGCAATAGTTCAAATATTTGATGCAATGGCTGGACTTAGCAACTGTATTATGGTGACGCTGATCGCAATATTGATTGGATGGATAGATCTAGGTGACTAATATAATAGATGTCTTTCTATTCTTGTGATATGTTTATATTTTATGAAAGCTACATCTTAAACCTTTTTTTTGGGGGGGCTTTTACGTGTTGATTTAGTTCAAATGTTGAAAATAAATATGTGTTTTTTGCGGTCAGTGTTATTTTTAATATATTTTATTAGTATAAGGTATAAAGTATTAGTATAAGGTATTAATTCTTAAACGTGAAAGATTTTATTCGGCTCTTCACAGAATGTATTATAGTATAATACTGGTAACAAAATAACCGATTATATATATATATATATATATATATAATACAGTACAGGGCTAACGAAACTCAAATGTAATGTTTTCGAAAGTGTGTAATGCATTCTAGCAACTGTAATTTTGTTAAGCTTTAACTTTTAGCTGCATTAAAGGATATCTGTTTTGGTGAGCAATCACGGCTATCCTGTGCCAGGGGTGAGTTGATCATGATGACGTCAGCAGAGTATGGGCACATGGAAGGGGGGCAGTGTATTGAAGAAATCGATCCAAGATACCGTGGATGTACCAGTGACGTGCTTCCACTTTTTGATAAATGGTGTTCAGGAAAACAAGAATGTAACTTTGACACCGGTGCCAACGACCTGAAGAAGATGAATATAAACTGTCCCAAGTTTATTATTAAATATACTAGATTACATCACACATGTATTAAAGGTAAGTCTTCGTCTTATTGTATTGTAGTTATATTTATAATTCATCTGAGACACAGCATAGTGTAATTTTGAAATAATATAATATACAAATTATAATATGCTGTAATCCTATATAATGAAAAATAAGTGAGCTAATATAAGTATGATATAATATTTCAAATATTAAGATAATATTAGCTAAATAATATTTTTTAATTTGCTGTATGCAGGTTAGGAATCCTGACTTACACTCAGTCTTCAATAAACAAAAACAATTTTAGATATTGGTATCGTGAGAGTGTGAAACATGTAATAACATATGTATTGACTTTGCGGGGTTTTCCTTTCAGATTATTTGGATAGCATTTAAAATAATAAACTTAAGTTGTTAATTATGTCATATTCCAAGGAGTTAGTGTTTTAGCGTTAGCCTAGGTGCTTTAATGTTGCTGAGGGTGTTACGTTTAAAAACGTTCGATTGTGTACAATTGTGTTGAAATAGACAAACGAAAGTATATGTAATGCTTCGTTTGCATGCAAACCGTACTAATTGTCTCCTGTTTGGAATGCTAATACTGTTTACTAAAATAATTGTTTTCCTAGTTATATCCGCATGCAGTTCAGGTCGACTGACAGATAAAGCAGGATATCTATCGAGTTACTTCACTCATAAACGAGGATGTGGTTCTACATCTTCCCCGTGGATTATCAAAGCCGATCCAGGACAAATAATTAAACTTGAACTGATCGACTTTTCCAGCCATAAGCAAGATTCCCATATAATCAGCTGTCGTGCTGTTTACGGTTTTGTCATCGAGAGGTCGCTAGGCATCAATCATACCATTTGTGGTGGAAGTCGGCGGCAGATGACGCTCTATACTTCTAAGACAAATTGGATTGAAATTCAGATTCTGAAAAACGATAAGAAATTGGAAGGAGAATTCCTCGTAAAATATGAAGGTACTTAACAGTAAAAATACACCCTTAGATAAGATATTAGGCTCTAGAAATGCTAAAATCATGTATGTAATAATTGTAATAAGTGCTTAGTATCATATATTTCTTCCAGTTATTGGTTGTGCTGAACTGTCACCGCCTTCTAATGCGTGGTACAAGAGAGAAGGTAACAAAGCTGTAATTGGCTGTGAAGATAATGACAAAGAGTGGACTGTAACCTGTAGTGGTAATAAGTGGGAAGGAGAAATAGGAAACTGTACTAAGTCTGGTATGTGTATAGGCTAATATACATCGATTTTTGAATATCACAAATTACAAATGTGTTTTATGACCTTCATAGATATAAATTGCTTTACTTACGATAACATAATCTTATTGGTATACATTCTTTATTGCTAATTCTACCATCATGATCATCATCACCACCAGTAAGCCAACAACATCAACAGTAACTACAACAACTACTACTACGTCTACTACTATCACCATTAATAACACCACCAACTCGATAACTAAACTAGTGTTAACAGTATTGGTACTAGTGTTAACATAGCTAGGGATGTTGTCAGAGATACCGGTACTACCACTATACGAGAAAAAAAGTGTGATAACATCAATGATATTACTCTTAATAATGTTATTGTCTGAAGTATCACAATACTAATTACCCTTTAAAAATTATACCGATTATGGCTTTATTATAATTTTACTCTAGCTTAAAAAACTCTTAGTACATATACTGCAAGCTTATAACTGCCGTTGATTATAACAATATCACAGGTTCTTGTTTATAGGAGACAATGGCTATGTACATCATCATAAAGATTGAAACATTTCGAGATTAACAAAAAATAAAATGTCGGATGGAAAAAGTAGCTAAACACATTAAAAACGTTATAGCCCTACAAATCTTGTTTTGTTTTCATTTCAGTGATACAAGAAATACCCGAAGCACCACGGCAACAAAATATTGCTTTTACTTCTGGTTAGTAATCTATTATTAAAGAATTAAATGGTTTTCATTTTAAGCAAACATTACTGACTTAGAGTGAATGATTCTCGTTATCATATTTATTAACTGTTAATTCTCTTAATATCTTTGATTTATCTTCAGTGGTCATTATGGCGGGCATCATAGGCATTGCTGTAGTACTGTCTGTTGTTGCCATAGTAATAGGGATCGTCTATGTAAAGAAGTACAAGTGAGTATTTTGTTGGTTTATAATAAACATATCTGCATGCTGATGACTTTGTTCTTTATAGATGGTCATTAATTTGTATTAAATTAGCATTAACATTATTGACATTATATGAAAATTTAAATTATTTAAGTAGATAATATTCATTGACCAGATTTGGGCATCTATTAATATATTACAATTATAGTAAACGTGAATATAAATACTTAATTTCAGGATGCGCCAAGAGACGAAAAGGGCCGTTTTAGTCCACAAAACCTATTCTACTCTGGACAGAAATATACAAGCCTATTACAGACCAGTGACAATGGATCAATCGGTAGACAATAGGACATTGTGGGATATACCTCCATCAACTCATCCTGAAGGTCAAACTATGTCTTCTGATGACCAGTGTACTTGTGCTACATTACAAATGCGAAACAATATCGATAATGATAAGAGAACGGAGATAACGTCTCTTGAAAGGCAAAGTTTATATAGTTCTATCAAATCTAATTAATACTGTATCTCTGATTTATATAAATATGTTTTCCTTCAATATGTCTATGCTGATCTATATTTACATTTAAAACAGTATAATTTTTCCTATTTATTTATTCACGGCTCAATTTAAACTCTTAATTTAAAGCGTATCTCTAAACAGTGTGTGTTTATAATATTATAGGCAATGCTATTCTAAAAGTTTGCAATCTATCTGCTCTTTTGTTTTGATACTTATTCAAAGCTCCACCTATCGGATATTGTTCATCAGTCGTGTCCATTAGACAACTAGACAGGTGTTGTGTTAATTATTATCGTTAAAGATATTTTAGACAGGGGGCACAGACATCTTTCGAACACTGCGTAAAGGTAAATGTAAAAAATATAAATGTTGCTGTTTTACGGCCACTTTTGTGCACAAGGTAATCTAAATGGGTCTAAACTCTGCGTATTGGTTGTGTTGATGTGCCGTTCTCTGCAGGCTCCGGGGGGTGTTACCCACCGACGTATTTTTGTCACAATAGTAAATTATCTGAGGCAATTCGTTACTGACGGTAGAGTAAATCCCTTTAAGGTATTAGCATTGAAATAATGTTACTGGCCTTTAATAAGTTGTTTTGTATGAAATTATGTCGTGAAATTGGTTTCAATTACCGATAATAATATTTAAAAATAAACTCTATTCAAATATTCCTGGGCTTTATAGATGTTGCAGATAGTATTCATATAACATTTCAATTCAAAAACATAATTTCCTAAGGAAAAAGTAGCATGATCACGTGGGTAAATGTTGTGTGTAAAAATGTATCATTTGCATCACTTATATTTATATAGTCATATATAATTCTTCTATCTATCTATCTATCTATCTATCTATCTATCTATCTATCTATCTATCTATCTATCTATCTATCTATCTATCTATCTATTATATATTTCTATCTATCTATCTATCTATCTATCTATCTATCTATCTATCTATCTTCTATCTATCTATCTATATATATATATATATATATATATATATTATATATATATATATATATATATATATATACCTATCTATCTATCTATCAATCTATCTATTTCTATCTACCTACCTATATATATATAATATATATATATATATATATATATATAGTGTGTGTGTGTGTGTGTGTGTGTGTGTGTGTGTGTGTGTGTGTGTGTGTGTGTGGTTGGTTGCTTGTTTTTATATTGTATGTACATGTGCCTATGTGTATTTCGATGGATCATTGTTTTTGTTAATGTCTATTGCTGATCATGTATGCGTTTTGAAAATAAATGTTCTCTCTGTAACATTAGTTTTAGTGATTATTAATACGATATGAATTAATTGTTGCTGAGGAATACAATATGTTTATTGTTCAATAATTATTGTTCAATAAAATGGTTTAAACATTCACATTTTCTCACATAGTGTTACATAATGAATGTACCAAAAAATTGAATAATAATATAATGTTTTTTAAACTTTATTAAAAAGATCGATAATAATTTGGATTTTATTATGATGTTATGCTAACCAGAAAAGAAGAGAGTGATATGTCCAATCTTCTTTTCAAAACGTGTTATATTATATTATATTATGTTAGTCATACGACTGACCACCCAATCCGTAATATGTTTAAACATAAAATGAACGTAGAAAGAATCGACGCCTATAGGAATATGGAAACATCGTCTTTCTGGAGGGGAATATAGCATAAACAATGATGATGTTACTGACAGCGAATCTTATCAAGATGATGCTATCGACTTACGATCCATAGATCAATAGATGGTACAATTTACGAACAAAAGCCTGAGCGTAACCCATGCTTTTCACATAGTCCTCAACTAGTTGTGAATGATGGTGAAAACGCTGATGAGGGACAGATCTAGAAGCTTCTAACAAAAGTCAGCAAAATTGTTAGCTATGCCAGAAATTCCACTTATGCTACTGATATTTTGGAAGGGGAGATCAAACTCCAGGCTTCAAATGCTACGCGATGGATTTCGCAAGTCGTTATGATAGGACCCCTTCTTAGAGTATCTAAAGAAGAGTTGGACATTTGGGATACTGCACAACTCATCACATACGAACACAACTGCTTTCAAGAGTTGTGTGATAGTCTAAAACTATTTTCGATTGATGCTGTTATGGTGTAGGGGAGAAAATCAGTAACCACCAGTTTAGTGATTCTCCGAGTCCGTAGGCTAAGACGGAATCTGCGTAAAAATTAATAGCAAACTTGTACAAACATTGCAGAATTCTTTGGATAGTCGGTTTTCTGCATCAGAAGATCGTGATGTGTATTCTTTCAATTGAAATGGTGCAACAATGAACATGAACGTTCCACAACCAGGGATCTCCTACTGAAAATAACATTAGCCTCACCAACTCCATCAACACCAGCACCAGAGTTGACACCTCCGCCTCCTAAAACGCTAGAGTTGATGACCTACCGTGGCCTCAACATTACAATAACAGCTGCTTCTAAGAAGAATCACTATGTAAGTCAGCCATGCATAAAACGAAGTAGTGATTCTCATCAATATTGGAATGGCCAATAGTCGAACCTGCCTTTTGTTGGCAAACATTAAAGCTGATAATCTCAGTGTCCCTGCGTCGTCTGCTAGCAGACCTAACATGTTAAAGACTGATGTTCATCAGATGCAATGTTATCTGAATCCACTCCATATTGGAAGGAAATTAGTATTACAGTTACCGGTATGTTCGGTGCCTTGCGCCTTAGTTTGACATTTTACTTATTTCTGATCTTCCCAAAAGAGTGAAACTGTAATTCTAGTGACACCGTTTTCTAGAACAGGCAATATGGCTTTAAGAATATTAAATACTCATTTTAAAATACTTCAATCAAAGAGTTATCTAGAACAATATAGTATAGTATAATCACTGTTTACATTAAACATAAAAACCTCTCGGGCTATTTAATGTCAAGTAGGTTGAAATAAAAACCTCAAAATAAATAGAATATCTCCCGAAGCTCCGAAAAGGTTTCTGACAAACACAATTTCAGTAACGCGTGAATTGTCCAAAATCACCTTTATTATGTTTCTAAAGTAATGAAATATCTAAATATCACATGGGAAGCTACGACTAATTCGTTTGAAGTACATTTTAAGTTTATTTCACATTTTTAACGCAATTGCAATCATGGTTGACAGAAGTACTTTTATCTTTTACCTGAGTAGATGTAAAGGTAAGCCTCTTCAAAATTAAACATGTACAAATCTACTACTTTTTAAAAGTAAATGAAGTAAAAGTAGAAATAAAAGTAGATTATAAGATGTATTGTAAAACAAAATATGAATATCAAATACACAGTGCACAAGAGTGAACAAAATTCTTTGCCTCCATAGACATATGCTGCCACCTTAAGCTCATTGTCCAGCGACGTGCAGATCTGCTCTGAATCTTAAGTTCACCGAACAAAGCCCTTGCTCAACTTCAGCAAAAGCTGATTATCACAATTGTTATCGCCAATGTGATTAAACTTTTATACGATGAATCTTATAAAACAATTGGGTTCAGATGAAACATCGTTTAACAAAGTGAGCCATCGGTCGGCAAAATTATGATGAGTTCTCAATATCAGTGAGCATCAGATGAAATATGTATACGAAATCGTAGCGTTCTTACAAAACCTCATTTCAATACCACACCATATTAAAATATATTTGTTTAGAATCAATTCATCAAAGAACTTGTAAATATTATTTGTAGTAACTGTATCAATTGTTTCTTAAATCGTAGGCTTTGTTATGTAAATGAAAGTAACAAAGTAAAAAATAGCGTTACCCCCCAAAACCTACTTCGTTACATGTAAAGTAGTTATTTGAACTCTTACTACGTTACTTCCAGTTACTTGGAAAAAACCTTACTCAAGTGCAGAAATAATAATAATAGTAATAATGTATATTTAATAAAGGGCCCTACTAGCAGGAGCCATTCAGAGGCGCTGTACAAATAATATGTAATATAATAATACCCCAAATAATATGTCTGTAAAAACCCTGTAATGATTTAAAAGATATTAATTATTTATCTGTGAAAGCGACATTTAAATAGGTGTGTTGTCAGAACAGATTTAAAGTTTTCAAGAGTCGACTCATTTATAATATCTGCCGGCAACCTATTCCATAAAGTGGAGGCTGCAACACTAACCGCACAATCACAATATGACTTGAGCTGAGACACTGGCACCTGCAATAGTATCTGACTGGATGACCGGAGTTTTCGGGATGACTTTCTATTGGAAACCAGTTCATACAGGTATTCTGGCGCCATATAATTAATAGATTTATAAGTTATTAATAAAATCTTGAAATGGATACGTTGTCTAACAGGTAGCCAATGTATTATTTATAACAGGGAGTTATAATTGTCTACACGAGATGTAGCAACGGCATGGACTACAGTTACAAGTGCTTCTTGTGTCAGGAATGCTTTTAAATAGTGGATGTTCTTAAGATGGTAGTAGGCAGCTCGGCATACTTATGTGACATGTTCATGCATGTTAATACATTGGCCAAAAATAACTCCTAGATTTTTTACTGACCCATTAGAGGTAATCGAAGATGCACCCATCTGTAATGCTTGTGTCTTTAGGGATTTAACACAATATGTTGATGCCAAATATGAAATATATGTTTTAGTATCATTTAGTTTTAGAATATTTTGAGTCATCCATAGCCGAATATAAGCAATACAATGTTCTAAATTCTTCCAGGAAGAGGAGAAATTTAACTCATTGTCAGGATCCCGTGATATATACAGCTGTGTGTCATCTGTATGCAAGTGATATTTGACCCCATATCGCTGCGCAATGATCCCATGAGAACGGGTATGCATTGTGAAAACCAGAGAACCAAGAACTGAACCCTGTGGTACACCAGATAACAAAAACTGAATGCCAGATGAAATACCATGAACAGGCACACTCTGGGGACGTTGTTCTAGATAGGATTTAAACCATTCAAGTACTTTACCTGACAGACCAAACATGTCTTTTAATCGTTCAAGCTGTAATAGAGGAGAATGCATTACAACCAAATAAGTCAGCAAATACAGGCAGAATAAACGTGTTTGATACCATATTAGTTGATGATACCGTGTCGTTTCATACCGGATTCGTTGACAATTTGCCAGCCATATATGAATATAACAAAAAAGACATCACGGACTTCCTTACTTCTGGTAACAATCAAATATCTCGAACCAGTATTGCGGCTTGCTCTGTACCAACATATTTCCGAGAAATGTCCTGAATATGCCAACATGGAACTATTCAATCGTAGGAACATTTCATCATTCGCAGAGGACGTGTGTATCCTGGGATTTGCTGTCATCAACAATCAAGCTGACTAAAGATTGAACAAGATCTTAAAACAACGTGCACTTCCTGGTGCACCCACGATTGATGACACCATCATTATAGCACCAGAGAATGCTGAGTTAGTTGAAATATGTGCAGGTCTCAAACAAACAGTAGTACACCTTACTAAAGTGGTAAAGGATCTACAATGTCAATATGAGGAACTTCAGCGTCGGGTCAGTCTGAAAACTGAAGACATGCCAACTCCTGATAATCAGATCGTAGAGATTCTTGATACTCGATCCGCAGAAACACCTGATCCTGATGATTCCTCTTCATCAGATAATGAGACAGATGAAGATGATGAAGACTCCACTCGTCAAGAGAGTAGCGCAAGCATCTCCAATAGGCTTATGCCTGTTCCACCGCAGACGGTTGTGACTCAACAACCGGACGATGAGGGTTTTCAGTTGTCTTCTAAAAACAGAAAACAGCTGCGCAGAAGTGGAGGCAAACATGGCGACAAGAGAAAGGATCATCCCACAGAATATCAGCAGCAGAACCAAAGGTGCAGTCGGATCAGACCTGGACAGTATATGTGGGCAAGCTGTATCCAACCACAACATGTGACGATGTTAGAGCACACTTGGGTGACACCCACATTTCTGGTATTGCTACTTCTTCAAATCAAGCGCTGATGAATCTCCTGTTAGTTCATTTTGTGTGGTGTTTGACAATCAATCATCAATCAACCAAGTGTATCAGGCAGACAACTGGCCTAAAGGTGTCAAAGTGCGACCATATGTAAAAAAGCAGCTGCGTAGTTCCCAGTTTAGTAATGAGCAATTGTCACATCGACCAACTGATTGGTCGCATAAAGTCAATCATAGCCAGGATGTATCAAGTTTGCAATCATACAGTCTTTATGATCATTTTAACAATTATTCTCATTCTTATCAACGTCGAAATCAATTTGGACTATCACAACCACATGGTCATTATGGTCGGCAGTCTCACATTCATCACGCACAATTGGACAGGAGGCCGCAATTACACAACCACCACAACAGTCCGTCTCGCGAGCACTGTCACACTATAGTCATCCCAGTCAATCAAAACTTCGCTTGTACTACAGTGATTGTCTGCACGGAACATGGGAACAGCATTCCCAAGGGACACAAAATAGATTTAGCAGTCAAGGACGCCGATATTAAAATATAAATGACATTTAAAGACTTGATAGTCTTGACATGTGAATATTTATCAGCAATCAATTCAGTCTTTTGGATAATAATACATGTAAAATCAATATTTTAAGCTTCAATGCATACGGTTTTAAAGGTTCTTATGATCTTGTAGACAATGAATTACTCAACTATTCTGATATTGTTTTTGTTTGTGAGCACTTGCTCAAGCCCTGTGAACTTACTAACTAATTTTAATAATACTTATAATAGTAACAAATGTTGGACTTATATGAAGTCTAGTGTGGATGCCGAGTCAGTGTTAGAGGGTCGACCTGATGGCGGTATTGGATGGATCTGTAATAAAACTAATAATGTTACATATAAAGGCATAGATATAGACAATAACAGAATATCAGGTATACAAATCATTGTTCAGGGAAAAAGTGTAACGAATATTTTAGGTGTTTATTTTTACCATTTCATAATGGATCTTCAGATCAAATCGAATTGTATGCAGAAACATTAGAATGTTTACACTCCATAATTGACAGCTATCACGGAGAACCGATATTAATTGTCGGCGATATTAATGCTACTTTGCCTCAACAACAGTCCTTAAACCTCAATTGGAGTAAGAGACGGCCTTTTAACGCTCATTGTATGTTACTATATGATTTTATTTGTGATAATGAGTTATATGTGGCTAATTTTCTGCATAAACAACCTGTTAATTACATCTATGATAAAGGTACTCACAGCACATATATTGATCATGTGCTTGTTTCACAGGAATATAATAATATGATTCCGGATTATAAAATTATTAACAGTTATTATGAAAATACTAGTGATCACTTACCTATCAGAACCTCAATAATACTTAGTGTCAAAGATTTACAAAATACTCACCGTAACGATATTGAATATAATAATGTTCTGAAGTTTCCCACTGTGGATTGGTGCAATGAGACCCAGAGAGATGCATATCGCAATAATATTCAGGAATCTGCTAAGAAACTTCCTACAATTGATTTTATATCTGTCGGTGCAGAAAATACCAAATCTGTGGTTAACAAAGCTTCGAAGGTGTTATTATCAAAACCATTCACGAATGTAGTTCAAATATATCAAGTATTAGTAATTCCCAGTAGAAGGGTACTCGTAATAAAATATAAAAAAACATTGGTGGAATCAAGACTGTAGTATATCAACAAGTCGAGTTAAATTTTGGTATAATCTATGGAATTCAACTAATAGACCAAGACATGGTTATGTATTCACTTCATATAAATTGGCTAAAAAGTCATACAGAAAAGCCTGTAAGGCTGCTGTCAACTCTAAAATATATACTGATTTTAATACTTTCACCCAATTATATTTATGTAAGAGATCTGGTAAAATGTGGAATTTGATTAGGTCTCTAAGAGGTAGAAGAAACAACTGTCATAATGATATTAATATTGGTGATCTTGAGAAGTTTTATGATGATAAGTTTAGTGCTGGTCACATATCTAGTGAGACAATATTAGCCTCTAAACAAAGAGTTGATGACAAAGTAAATATGTTAAGTGATGTCACATATGATCATTTATATTTTTATGAGAGAGATTGAAACGTTACACTGATAAAATGAAACTTGGCAGTGCACATGGCATGGATGGTATTATGAGTGAACACCAGGTTAAATGGCACAATTGCCTTAGTAAGAACATTAGCATTCTTAAAGGCACACAGCAAGGGGGAATTTCATCGCCATTTCTCTTTAATATATTTTACCAGGACCTAGTCCAAGAATTGTGCAGAACTGTTGGTGGTATTAACATTGATAATTGTTCCTACAATACATTCTGTTATGCTGATGATGTTCTGTTAGCTAGTACGACAGTAAAAGGTCTACAAAAGTTGATAGATGTCGCAGAAAATTACATTAAATGTCATGGTCTTCGATTTAATCCCCTACAAACATAGTGTATTATTTATGGTAAACATTATCTTGTCAATGATCCAACGTGGTCTCTGGATACAACCACCTTAACTGTCACGAATGAAATTACATATTTGGGTGCAACTTTCTCCAATAATAATAAGAATCATTTTGACAAACTGATTAAAGCCTGTAGAAGGGCATTTTATTCTCTCCAATCTGCCGGTTTATGTAAAGGGGGAGTATCCCCGGACACAATGGCTCATATACGGAAGGCTGCAGTCCAGCCAGTTTTGTCTTATGACACCCAAAGTATGTGTCTTCGTAAATCAGACTTTCAAGCTCTGGACCGAACTGAATCTCGCTTGCTGAAAGCAGCTCTGGGTTTAAGCAAAACTTGTAAAAACACGCCTTTGTTACAGGCGCTGAAAATTCATAAAATCTCCAATTTAATAAGTGGAAACACACTGAGCCTGTTAAAATCTCACTTCAGTAATAATTCAATATCACGAAAAGTTAACTCATTTCTCCTAAAAAAACATACGTTGGGTGCTAAGACGGGTCATAATGATTTAATTATCAGGTGCAATGATATATGTCAAAATAACGGTATTTCCGCGTGGAAGTTTGTTTTTGATGATAATTATATAAATGTTTGCAAAAATCAAATGAGATGTTTTATTAAACATGATGGAATTATTGACTCTATACAGTATTTCTTACATAGTTATAATACCGGTTGTAATAGAGAGATGGTACAGATGTTGCTTATGCCTTTTTAATACACAAGTACTTTTATTCTAGTATTTTTAACATGTTATTGCATGATATTTTATCTATTGATGATGTTGTACTTCCCCTCCGGGGGGGGGGGGTAAAATATGAATAAATAAATAAAAAAATAAAAAAATATGAAAATTGTGAATATATGGAGACCGGTCGTTGCTATTGATTTGAGTCGTGTTTTTATCGATGTAATGAATATTGATCCGAATTTCCTCTGATTTATGATAATATTATTTAATTATACTCTTTACTAATATTTAACTTTTCTGTTATAGGCTTTATTTTAATTGATGAATATTTGGCTGTAATTTACCGCGCAAATCTTGGTTTGTGTCAATAATATGGAAATGTTTGTGTTTAGATGTTCCTTTAGATGATTCTTTTAGTAAATAGTTTTTTACTTTAATTTTTCTAAATATAAATTTAATTAAATTATACGTGCAATTAACTATGTTTTAACCAGTTTTGGGTTATATTTGCTGTTTGAATAAAAGCATAACACGTCTTAGCTATCGTTCACACGCACACGCACACACACACACACAAACACATATATATATATATATATATATATATATATATATATATCGCTGTTATTGGTACTGTTCTTAATTTATTCTGATTTATGCTTATATTATTCATATACTATTCATAATATGTACTATTATTTTACTTTTCCAATTTAGGTTTAATCTTTATTGATGAATTTTTGGCCGTAATGTTCAGCACAAAACCTGGTTTTGTTTCACTCATAGTTTCTTGTTTATATTTAGATTATCCTCTTCTGGATTATTTTAGAAATTAGTTTTTTCTTTCATTTTTCTCTAATTATAACGGTAATTAATTATAATGCAATAACATAATATTTTTAATCAATTTGGAGTTATAATTATTGTTTGAATGAAAGTATAACACATTTGTTAGCGCCTTAAATATCTTTATAAAACACACACATGTAAACATAAATTAGTCAAGGACAGTGGCGCCCCTGGCGAATGTCTCAGTGAGTCATCCTTCATGTGAACAGTCATGCCAAGTCTGACCTACTTTCTACTCATTATAATAACAGCATCTGCCATATTGGATTGCTCCCGTTACAGCACGTCACAGATCGTTGTGCGACCCACCGTATGTTGATATTTTCGCCCTTTTTGTATTTGGAAATGGTGTGTATTGTGCACATCCTGTGATGTAGTGTCTGTGGGTTTCGACAGGATATGTTTGATATCTCTGAAAACGCCATACCTACAAGATATTAGTGAGAAATAAGAATGCCCTTTGTTCTGGCTATCCGCATTTATAATGAGGAGCTTGGCGTCCATCTAAACTGAGACACTGTTAAGGAATAGCTGGTTTCTCTTTATGAGCAGAAATCTCCATGTAATCGAGTGACTTTGTTAGTGAACGATTTCGCTTCATGTTAGTTTATATTTATGGACTAGGTGCCATCTAATTAGTTAGTATTGATATAACAACATTGCGTTACCTACATATAGTGATGATGTCGGAGTTTGTTACATCGCTGATATTATTGATCGGATCAGCTTGTTTAGGTAGGTTAATAGTTACTCAGATTGGGATTGGAGTGATAGATTGTTAGCTATTTACAGAATAGATTGCACATATCGAGGTCTTCATTTAAATATAAGTAATAGTGTCTTGGTATTCTGTATATTATTTATTTGTTCATTTCCATGAGTAAAAACACCCCTGCGATATTTCCAAGATATGATTAGTGTAGAGACTAAACAAAACACGATAACATTCCAAAGTTCAGTTCAAAAATAATTGTATAGATAGTTATTATTTTTCTTATGTAAGGTGGAGATTGAGTAAATACTTTGTTTATCCTGGATGCTTTTCACACCTGGGACACACGGACAAAGGTTTCGATAAAATACAGACTGCTGGTTCATTTATAATCATAGAGTTACTTAATTAACTGTTGGAAAAATATTATTATGAAATAGAAATCCTACTCGTTCCTAGGATTTTATCGAGCTGTATTTATCTTTTACTAATATAACTAGCTGTCAAACAATATAATAAACATTTTATTTAAAATGAAAGATTAATAATACAAGATTAATTCAAATACTAAGAACGAGAGCCATGTATCATCCCTTTCTTTATTTTTCAAAAAAGCCAATATTCTAATGTGACAGGTTTGTGCAAGGATGTCTGCTCTGGACAAGAATCCAGTTTATCTTGTGCGAGAGGTGAAGTAATTATGATGACGTCAGCGGAATATGGTCATCTCGCTGGAGGTACCTGTATAGCCGAAGAGAGTCCCAAATATCGTGGATGCAGCAATGACGTGCTTTCTCTCTTCGATAAATGGTGTTCCGGAAAGCAAACGTGTAAATTTGATACCAGAAGCAGTGAACTGGAAGAACTCAACATAAATTGTCCTGCTTACATTGTAAAATATTCTAGACTGCAACATGAGTGCATTCAAGGTAATTATTTAAACAAAATTAAATACACATATAATTAATATTTATATTATTTCATATAATTTCCATTGTTATATGCATAATATATTCAGTATTTGCGTTTTATGAGTTCAACTTTGAAGGATAAACTGAATGTCATTTCCTCTAATCAACTGAGTTGAGGAATAACAGATCTACAAACTAGCACATTTAAAAAGTCTTTGAAATCTCATATTTGTATTAACAAAGTCTTAAAATGAAATGTTGAAAGGCGCTCATTGTTTTCATCCATTTGTTCATTGGTTTAAACAATAAGTTTGAAAAAAAAAACAATCATTTGTACTGTTCATTTTAAATTTACAGTTCACTCAGGCTGTCGTCCGAATAAGTCAAACAAACTCACGGAAAGAACTGGTTATCTGTCTAGTTATATCACGCGCACGAAAGGGTGTGGATCTCCACCACTTCCATGGATCATATCAGCCGATCCCGGGCAAACTATCCACCTAGAGCTTATCGACTTCGTTCAAAGTACACAGAGCTCCAGTCTTGTAAGCTGTCGGTCTTTATACGGCTTTATTGTCGAGAGAACATTGGGTATCAATCAGACAATATGCGGAGGACATGATAGACAACTGGCTGTGTATACATCCAAAACCAATTCAGTTGAAGTCAATCTGGTGAAAGATGACCTGACAGACATCGGAGAATTTCTGATTAAATATACAGGTTATTCGTTCTTTTCGTTTTGTATGCAACAAATATTAATTAGTGAATTACAATAAAACATCACTCGCAGAAAACACCAATTAATTAAGCTCAAAACTAATTGCGTTTATATATACGTTACAGTTGTTGGCTGTGCTGAGCCTTTTCCTCCCAGACGCGCTTGGTACAAAAGAGAAGGAAACAAAGCCGTATTCGGGTGTGAAAACAACGACAAAGAATGGATTATCACGTGTACAGGAAACACATGGAAAGGTGAAATAGGAAACTGTTCGCAAGAAGGTATGAATTAAGCCATTAATAAGTGTTATTGGAAAACATTGTTCAAGTTAAATTATCGTTAAATGATATCAACTTAATGTAAAACGTTAACAACAGCAGCAACAACAACAACAAAAACAATAATAATAATAATAATAATAATAATAATAATAATAATAAGACTGATAATAATAGTGATAATAATATTTTTTCAATTGTTTTAGTCACTCGAAAAATTCCGACGATCACAGAGAAGAAGACAGTGTCTTTTGACTCAGGTTTGCTATATGTCATACACACTAAATTAAAAAAAAAATTGAACTCACAGCAATTAATAGTATTATTGATCTGAATTATTAAATTATAAAATAAAAAGCAACTCACTTGAGTACCTGAATAGGTCTTAGGTATTAGTTATTTATTATTTAGATCCACTTCATTCTAACTATTTCCTACAACTTTCAGAAATAATGTAATGTATTTTAATATTATCTTGTCATTTCAGCTATAACAATGTCAGCAATAATAGGAACAGCAGTCGTAATGTCAGTTATAGCTGTAGTAATTGGCGTAGTATATGTACAAAAATATAGGTAAGTCTCACTCACACACTCCTTCCATTCACTTACACGCACATAAATACCTAGACAAACAGACAGACAGACAGACAGACAGACCGACAGACCGACAGACCGACAGACCGACAGACAGACAGACAGACAGACCGACAGACCGACAGACCGACCGACAGACAGACAGACAGACAGACAGACAGACCAGACAGACATACAGACAGACAGACAGACAGACAGACAGACAGACAGACAGACAGATAGGCAGAAACACACACACAAACACACACAGAAAGGTGCGCGACCGGTTAGTCTTGAACGATGGTAGCAAATACTACTTACGCAGTTATTTCTACCAAGGAAATGAATTAAAGAAATATAATGTTTTTAAAAATATATTTATAGGATGCACCAAGAAACGAAAAGAGCAGCTTTAGTGCACAAAACTTATTCTACTATGGACAGAAATATACAAGCCTATTATAGACCAGTGACAATGAACCAATCTGTAGACAACAGGACATTGTGGGATATACCTCTATCAGCTCATCCTGAAGGTCACACCATGTCAGCTGATGACCAATGTACTTGTGCTACATTACAAATGCGTAATAATGCTGATAGTGACAAGATAACAGAAATAGCATCTCTTGAAAGGCAAAGTTTATATAGTTCCATTAAATCGAATTAATCGAATGTTAAAGGATTTAATTAAATTATTTTCTTATTGTGCTTAGTTTTAACAAGAAAAGTAAACGTTGTGTTTGAGAATATGCAAATAATATAAACCGTCGATTAGATTCCTCCTCTAAATATTTCCATATGTGAATGCCGTTATAAGTATGTGTGGATGAACATTTTGCTGCCGGCTTGCTGATTAGTGTAGAACAATCCACTTGTTACTATATATTGATAGAAATTAATTGACTGCTTAAGAATTTTATTAGATGATTTTCGCTATTACAAGTGACTTCTTGGTGAAGTTTGTATAGTCATATCCAATCCAATTAACAAACGAATTCCAATTCTAGGTGATCTGATCTTTTATTTTGTAGAGTTAGGTTTCAAGTATTTAGAAATGCGTGCATGTTAATAAGTAATGGAAATTTGTATTTGAATTGTTTAAATACCATCATATGTGTTATTTCTAACTATCTTGATAACTTAACCTGTATACAGTTTCAACATATTATATTATCGCTTCTTTTGGCGCAGAATATGTTTTTCACAAACGTTAACTTAATAATGCTATTACTTATTAGTTGAAGTATTACACTAGAAAATAAATATCGATGTACTGATTTATACTTGTGTAACATTTTGTAAAGCTTGTTTTAATGAATTAATTATGATAAGCTATTCTATGCTTACGCGTAGGCAAAGATACTATTTTACATTTGTTATAGTCGCCCTGATTTCGTATGGACAGTTCACATTGAAATTGCAACGGTCAACGAATGAGAACATTCAATAAATCAGACGACAACGTTAATATTAAAATAACCGTATTTTATGACATAGAGAGTAACTGGTGGCGCCCCAAGTGAATGCTGCAACTGAGTCACCGTGAATAGTCCCGCCGAAGCTGACCTACTTCCAGATCTGTAGGTTACCAGCGTCTGCCATATTGGATTGCTTGGCCTGCTAGCAGCAGATATCGCCTGGCTTGACGTTAAGATCATGTCCTATATCACACAATAAATGGAATGTTCAAATTATAAAACAGGTGTGTTGTCATCCTGAACTGTGGAGGCTACGTTTGATCATATAAAGAGAACCACAGTTCCGTGGTATATGACGTATTTTATACGGAAACAGTCTTGCTCTTTGTCTGTGCTTTTCGCATTTATAATGAGCTGTGTCGCGTCATGGCTTGTGCGGGCCAGGAACACTGGCTCTGTGGAATAATGCTCATGAGTCTCATTTATCATTA
Organism: Paralvinella palmiformis; assembly: GCA_025642065.1. Classification (NCBI taxonomy): domain Eukaryota; kingdom Metazoa; phylum Annelida; class Polychaeta; order Terebellida; family Alvinellidae; genus Paralvinella; species Paralvinella palmiformis. The sequence continues at coordinate 1,008,766 of JAODUP010000122.1, forward strand.
TATGAGGTATACGAAAACTGAAAACGAAACTTAAACAACCATTTCGTTAAAAAGAAGGATAAATAATACATGTCATAGACATTATGGCAATGATTATAATAATCGCTACGATAGCCATTTTGAACTGCTTGTTTACTGGTAAGTCATTGTTTGTTGTTTTTCGCGTTTTCTGGTTTATAATATTTCTTTCTTAATAAAAAGACGCATGCAATCGTTTATTTATCTGTTAATGGGGTCTGGTAATTTTGATAGCAAAATTTATGCAAGCAAGTATATAGGCACATACTAAATTGCATACACTATCACACAAAAAGATATGCAGACAAGCAAGGATATTAATAAACCGGCGCGCACACACACACACACACACACACACACACACACACACACACACACACATATATAATATATATATATATATATATATATATATATATATACGCATACACACTCACGTACACATACACACGGGTGCACATACGCAATTACCTAGAAACTGAGTAATCTCACAATGTACACAATCAAACGTATATGTTGGTATACATACATACCTCGCTATAGCTGATAGGTGTCTAGTGGGTTACACACGACATATACAATTATTTTTCCGAATTAAACAAACTGATACAAGTTTATACTAATTTGCATTTTGAGTCATGGTAATATTATTTGTGTTTCATAGATAATATTATTCATTCAGTCACTCGTTTTGTAAGTCGTTTATATTTTTTATGCCGCCTAACTCATAAAGCATAATAATGTCGAAACTTAAATTCTTCAGCTGAAGCGAAAGATATATGTTATGGGAAAGAGGCCGATATTTCGTGTCCGATAAATGAAGTAATAATGATGACGTCAGCTGACTATGGTCACATGACCGGAGGACGGTGTATAACCGAAGAAAGTCCAAAATACCGTGGATGCAGTAATGACGTACTTCCGCTATTTGACAAATGGTGCTCCGGAAAGCGGGAATGCCGTTTTGAAACGCCGAATGATGAACTTGAAAAGCTTAACGTAAATTGCCCGGCATTCATCATGAAGTTCCTTAAGCTGCATCATAGCTGTGTTAAAGGTGAATGAAAGTATATCAAACAGAGTTCAGGACTTTAATAACGCATTAAGGCACCTTGCGCAGATATAAACATATAAATGGGAACATTCATATAAAGTATTGTGAATATTGCATTAACATATCACGTATATCAATATATATCAACTGAATTAATTATGTGTCATATTTACAGTTACCTCAACCTGTAGTTCAAACAAACCGAATCAACTGAGAGATAAAAGTGGTTACTTATCGAGCTACATAACTAATACAAAGACGTGTGGATCTTTCCGCTCGCCGTGGATCATCTCTGCTAAACCGGGACAAGCAATCCACTTAGAACTGATCGATTTTTCTGTCAGCTCACAAAGTTCTAATCTGATCAGGTGCCGATCTGTTTATGGATTTATCCTGGAGAGGGCGCTGGGAATCAACGAAACTATTTGTGGAGGAAGGAACAGACGGATGGCACTTTACACGTCGAAGACAAATTCCGTTCAGGTACAAATTGCGAAAAAAAAGACAAAAAGCGAAGGGGAATTTCTCATTGAATACAAAGGTAACAAAACCACAACGGTAGTTATTCCATTCGCTTTACTTTACGATGTAGCTATTTACATACATTATGTGATGACATTTCCGTTGCTCTGAATGCAGTTACTATAATAATACTACTTATATTATCCATAATTATATTTGTAGTAGTCGGATGTGCTGAGTTGGTTCCACCTAAATACGCCTGGTACAAGCGAGAAGGAAACAAAGCTCTCATAGGATGTGAAGATAATGATAAAGAATGGACCGTCACATGCGTCGAAAATACGTGGAAAGGAGAGATAGGGAACTGTTCTGAGACAGGTTTGAGGGAATTTATTTATATAATAGAAATACCATAGCAATGTACTAAATAATATTATATTTCTAACGAATCTATATCTAGTGTCTATTAAATTTTGAGATTTCTTACTATTTTATAATGACAAATTACACATTTAAATTCAAAATTCTCTCTCTTTATATATATATATATATATATATATATATATATATATATATATATATATATATATATATATAAAATTAATACATAGCAGACACAAAATGCCCTGTCCTCGTCTGTATACGTTGTATTACAAATATATGTACCTTCATATACCATATGATAGTATTGTTTATGGAGTTGCTTCAAACCATTACTAAATAAAACTGAATGGAAACAAGAAGGCTATTCAGATAATTGATTGAGGGAACTTCAAAACACATACAAGTCAACTGTTAAAAAAATTAAGCATTTTATAAGTATAGTGATATTCACCTCTTAAAATGTTATCAATGAAATTACGCATAAAGTGTTAACACCACTGAAACAGCATTGATTCAGGTTAAATTGGTATTATAGTGCAAATTTATTATTTGTTGAATCTCTTTTAAATCATTGCAGCTCATTGTTATATAGCATATCTAATTATAACATATATTGCCTTTAGCGAATTAAGAATAGTGTGATTTGCTTAGAGATAAATACTCGAAAAGTTAATCACATAATTCGAATTCTTCAAAAAACCCGCTACTGGAACGCCTCGCAAATGTTTTCACTATTTGCGGATTGCCAGAGCCCTTGCGATGTGGTCGGATCTACAAAGAAGTTTAGTATCTAGACAAGCATTTAGACTGTAAAGTATTACATTGTACTGTTACATTGACACATCATCTATCTAATAATGCGCATAATAATTTAGTGTATTATGAGCCCACTTTTTCTTTATAATAGTAATGCGACGTTCTGTATTCTATAACAATATTCATGGTTGCTTTACTGAATATCTTCATTAATAATAATAATAATAATAATATTAATATTAATAATGTGTATTTAATAAAGCGTCGTTACTATCACGAGACATTCAAAGACGCTGTACAAATCTATAATTATATTATTAAACAAAATTCCCCAATCAACCTGTTTGGTAACTGATACTTAGTTTCGCAATTTTTGCTATGTATTTAAAATGTTAATTTTTTAGTACAATGTACATTTCAACCTAATTTGTTTATTTTATTTTTTAAGCTTGCACAACATAACAGACGGTATTTGTTTGATAGATTTATATATATTAAGAGCACCTACGAAATCATTAGCTCGAACATAATTTAATGAACTTTAAAAGCAACCTAATTAACAAATAACGTATGCAATATTTTAGTTATTCATAGAACACCTGTATCACCGCAGACTACAAGCGTAGGACTCACGTCAGGTAAGTTAGGAACTAAATTGATTATAACATTTATGATTTATGCTGACCACGATAAAAATATTATATCTAAATTAAATCCTTCGTGATTTCGATAACATATTTAGTTTTAAGTCTCTAAAACAATTAACTATTATATAGTAGAATGACTAATCTATTTTCTATCGTATAGTGGTCATAATGGCTGGTATTATAGGAAGTGCTGTAGTTCTGTCGGTGATAACGATTGTCATTGGAGTCGTTTACGTGAAAAGGTACAGGTAAATATTGATGTTAGCTAATCATATTTAGAGATTGATTTGAATATCTCAAGAGAACACATTTAATTTTTATTATAATTCGAATGAGGAATTCTTTGTGAGCAATACCCTATTTTAGGATGTTCCTGATGGGAGATATAACTAGTTTTGTGGAAACCGATTCCAT
>JAODUP010001229.1:0-67500 GCA_025642065.1 Paralvinella palmiformis
GTTACCATTGTTACTGCTGCCAATAATAATAATAATAAAAATTTACTACTATTACAAAACCTTGATACAAATAAAAATACAAACCATTTGTTCCCTGCTGCCAATAATAATAATAATATTACTACTATTACTACAGATACAAATACTAGTACTGCCATTGCTACTGCTGCCAATAATAATAATAATAATATTACTACTATTACTACTGATACAAATACTAGTACTACCATTGTTACTGCTGCCAATAATAATAATAATATTACTACTATTACTACAGATACAAATACAAGTACTACCATTGTTACTGCTGCCAATAATAATAATAATAATATTACTACTATTACTACAGATACAAATACAAGTACTACCATTGTTACTGCTGCCAATAATAATAATAATAATATTACTACTATTACTACAGATACAAATACAAGTACTACCATTGTTACTGCTGCCAATAATAATAATAATAATATTATCATTCAGTAAAACCTTCAGTAAACGTATTTTAGAGAATACCTAGTCACACACACACACACAACACGATCTCTCTCTCTCTCTCTCTCTCATAAATATTTAAATAGCAGCTCTGTTTGGTTCAAAACAAAATAAATTGAGTCATTTATATGAAAACAAATCGTAGATTTGACAATAGTAGGCATTAAAACATTATCAGACTGAATGACGTTCTGTCTGTAGTTGTAAATAATTCATGTTTTATCAAGCTTCCTTCTTTCGTTTGTTTGCTTGTTGAGTAATATAGTCATAATAGCTGTTGATGCATGGTATTGTGGTCTATCAGAGTGTGGGCCAGTACTCAAGATTTATGTTAGGGTTACCTCACCCTTAGTCCATATTAGTCTAGCCTCTAGATATTGACCAGTCAAACTGTTACTGACATAGTTCTCCGAGACACTGAGACATCATGTCAAGGAATGAACTATGACAGAATAGAAAAATACCTCATATACAAATTGTTATAATATGTGGTGGAAATAGATATTTTCACTGATATTTTTAGTCAAATTATTATTAATATTATTATTATTAGTAGTAGTAATATAGCCTACAGTTCAATATACTACATACCACTGATACTATTGGATGTTACTATTATGAAATAAACAGTGCTAAAGTATTAATGTATTAGTTTTTGACTTTCAAACAATAATATGAGAAGATAGTAGCATTCTGATATAATATTTACTTAATTTAGAATGTCCTTCAACTGACTGACTTAGTGACTGTCTAACTTACTGACTCACTAGACGTTTTCATGACATTTCATTTATCAGTTTATTGATTGTTTCAATTTATTCTATGTGATTTAGTGTACTGTTTTATACAGATTTATTTTACTTGTTAATCAGCTATTTTGTCTGTTTTTTTATCCAACAATAGAATCCTGTAAAACAACAGGTTTAGCTGTATTTATCAAAGATAAATAAATCAAACATAATTAATGAAACATAAAATATACTAAATGAACAGAGAGTATATACAAATAAAGTACACACACACACACACACACACACACACACATAGTGATCTACGCTGACATGTTGAAAAGAAAATCGATACTTTACACAATATTATTGAAATGGTTGCGTGTGTGTGACTTCTGTGTTGCATCTAAATATCGGGAAGGGCTAACACTAACAGCTCTTTAGATTAAGTATTACTAAATATATAGACAATGCATGTTACTGGATGATGATTTGAATCTGATTTCCTTATAGATTATCATTTTAAAACCTACCTTGCAGAAATCAGCTGAAATCAAGCAGACAACACAAGTTGAAGAATACCAAATGTCGAAGATCTCTTGCAGCGTGAGTATCAGTGATACTATTTGCCACATAATAGTAAATTGATACTACTCTAAAATAACATTAAATGACCATTGCTTCATTATAACAGTTCTCTTGCTGCATGACCACAGATGACAAACGTATTTCCATAGATCTTGTCCTGCTTATTAGGACCATTGTGTCTCATTTTGAAGGGTTGCCTTAATGGGGATATTCTACTGTACATGTTTTGTTGTTGTAGATTGTGTGATTAATGCTACTTCATTCCTATTGATTTAGCTCCTTCCCACAATGTTCAACGAAACAGGATATAGACGTCCTTCCTATAGCTTCCGAACCACAGTTTGCGCTTCCTTCTGCCAGTCTTCTCTCTGATATGACAATGACTACTTCACACTTAGAAGGGTATGTATGATGATAATTGTTGAAACACCGAAAACAAATGAACAGTTTCACAAAGATTTGTAAAAATTGTTTACAGTTATGTTTTTTTAACATATCTAATTTTTTTATCATTTAAATCCAAAACAAATGACATAAAGTGGTGTATGTGATATACCTGTGTATTTAGATTACTAATTTGATTTAAATCCGTGTTACTTTTTTCTGTCTTTTTATAATAATTCCAATATTCAAATATTTTATTTATATACACATGTGTGTTTTTTATATGAAGGTTTTAATATACAATTTCATGGAAATAATATGTTTCTACTGGATTCATCAAACGTTGCCACTGGAACAAATTGTCACAGTCTGGACTGTATTTTTCTGTTCATTGAAGTATTATTCATAGAAATTGGAAATGATATTATAAATGAGAATCATATAAATCATTTTATAATATCCATATTTCATCAAGTCATTATAACTAGTCCACCTTGGGCGTTCCTAACAGAAGTCAATGCTCCTGCTGGCATAGTTCTCTGAGTCACTGAAAACATGGGCCCCCTCACCACGTCAAGGGATGGGCGATTTGAATTTTAAGAGATATGTTAGTTGAAGCAGGTGGCAGTTCCTACTAACTTTAGTTTTAAACCGTGGTTGATTTGTTTTTAATGTATACCGTGGTGACTAAATAGTACATGATAATTGGAGAAGTTAGGTTAAATTCACATACCGATATATTCTGGTCTGGTTTTAATATGTCCAGCAGTGTACAAGATGTGGAGCTGTGTTATTTGTGTACTACCTTAAACTCTTTACAGTGATTGACTTGATGCTCGTCGTTCTTTGCTCAATAATGCAGTTTTATTCATCATTTGACAACAATGTAGGGAACCTTCATCAGCAAATATGTACATATGGGGACAAAATGTACCAGGGATTCTGTTTGATTGTGTTTAATGGTAGTATCCTGTCATGTGTAGCATTAGGTAATACATTACTGTGTAATCAATCACATCATGTTTTTGTCTAGTCTGGAAGTATAAGTAGTTGTTGTTTACGTAGGTTTAGAGTACAACTATAGAAGTACGTCAGTGGTAGATGATCGGTTCATGGTGTTTTATTATTTGAATACACTAGTCGTATCTCGTGATTTCTGAATGTTAGGATGAAAAGTTTATATGTTTCTGAGCATTTAGACTTTTAATGGAACCTTCGCAATGACCATTTAAGTTGTCTAGACATGGTGACATGTTTCAGTGTGTTGGGTAGTGATGTTTTGTGTATGAGAAAACATCATCATAATTTGTGATAAACACAGGAATTAATTAAGCAACAGTATAGTGTTGCATATTTACATAAAACGTGTAAACAGTTATAAACAAAGTATATAGTTTGATCGCCCTTTGTTCGTATGTATAGTGACTAGCAAGTTTTGTGGCAGAACTACTAAATATACCAGTATACTGGGAGCCAGCCAAAAGAATAACAATTAAGAATGTTTAGAGAATGTTGCTCAATTCATCTTTCATACATTTGTATTTTGTTGATGTTTATAATATACCAGAACATCTCGAGAATGTTCCACAAATGTTCTGAGAGTTAAACTTGATAAACAGTTCTGTTGTTTGTGAATGTGAAGCGTTTGTTGGGTGTGAACCTAGAGTATTCCACTGAAATTATAACATAATGTAATGTTTTACAAAAATTAACCCATTTTGACTACTTATTGAATTATCACTCTTGTTAAAATTTGGTCAGTACCTTTCTTGCGTTTTTCTGGGCTTAAGTAAAAACATGTTTATACACAATTTTCATTATTGCAGTACTATAAAACTAAGATTATAGTCATGAGGATGAAACATAATCCGGTTGACTGAGTTACACCTTTAATATAACTTCTAATTGTACCATTAGTGCTATATTAAACAAAGAGGGTTTATTTATTACATCAACACAGTTGGAATATATGTAATCCTAATCAAGCCTCCCCAATCGAACGCAAACCATGAAAGCAAGGTGATATACGTGCGATTCATTTGCATAGATATGGCTTAAAAATTATGCTTTGTAGCTATCTGAAACAATGATGCAGTATGTGTAGTATACTGGAATGGGCCATGTTGATCCGCGGATCCTTGTAGGACACCAGTCTGTAGAGTTACCACAGACGTCGATGATCCAGACACTGATTTAGTCCGACTACTGTAATACTATATTAACTATGATAATGTAGCACAAGTTATAACATAAGTTTAATAAGGGCAATGGCGGAGTACGTCTACATTTATAGTATGAAATGTGACATTGTAGCCCAGCAGGATAATCAGTTATCTATTTGAAGATAACCATCATTCGTCATCTTTATCTCCACCATCTCGCTGCTGTGATGTTTTCAGTAGGCTAATTAGTGGGCCCATTGAATTGGTTTGTGGAGCATATAACGTCGTATCTGAGAAACATTAACCTTATCAATCAAGTTTGAGATGTGTAGTGAATAGCTTATAGGTCAGTATTGTTGTTTATCCTGTGGATTTACGTTGTTTCTCTTTATCAAAGGAGTCCCTAATTTAGCTCATCAGAAATTAGATACTTAGAAAGAGACATGTTGACAGCAAACAGTTTATACCTCATTGGAACTGTTATCTTTATTGGCATAGAGTACAGTTGAGAGCTACGTTTTCTTATCAAACTCCTGCAAAAATGTCTACCTGTCTGGTTACTTCAACATCTTCGGTGTTTGAAAACGATATAATCAATGATAGTACTGAATGTATTTGCAACATATGCATCAAAGTCATTGGCTATGACTTCAGGATCGTCAGACTGTGATAGAACATTGGCTATATGTTTGTTTATCAACATTTAAGTTATATTAAAGAGTGTCTTTGATTTATGTTGGTAATACTCGCACTTTCTATTTACTGTATGATAGATGTTAAGATGAATCGCCAATTTAGAGTGTGACAAAAGGAGTGTTAGTGTTTCGCATTTACAGGTCAATTGAGAAATCAGTTACCTAACTCACAGTATCTTTATCAGTTAAAAATGATAAATGGCTGTCTGTCTCTCTGGGCGACATTTAGGATGTAAACCTCTCTGACAATGACAATTTATATTACCATGCTTAGAATATTTTAGCTCCACATTTCCGTACTGTTACTCTTTACAAATGGTTGATCGATTTATCATTTCCAATGTGTCATTAAATTAATCAACTTATCCATCCGTACTAGTGCAATATGTCCTGTGAGAGTTTCCCGCGGATCCGCTGTTTCCCGCATTTTTGTCTTGTTTTGCTTGGATAGAGGTCATTCTTGAGATGCGCATATATCTGGTGACCTTCAATCATCTTGTGGCACGCGGTATACTATTAGAACACTTTGATACCATTTATTTTCACTTGTATTTCTCACAGCTTAATGTAAACAATACATTAACCCTTGGCTCTTCAATACGCACTCTCATTGGCTCTTCAACCCGCGTTACAAGTACTTCAACCAACGAAAAGGCTTCTAATAACTGATCCAGGTTGTTTGGTCGGTGGAAGTCGGAAATAAGCCGAATTGTCACTAATCAGGGGTCAACAAAAATATATGTCTGCATGCAAAGCAGGACCCCCCCCCCCGTAAGACATTATTGATATATGTATCATCCAGCCTTCTTATCCAACAGAAATGTACGAATAATGTATTTTCTTCATAATCGTAAATTTTGCAAAGTTAGAGTAGTATTTAGCCATGTTTCATAATCTTGTTGGTTTCAAAGATGACAAAATTTGTGCATGTGTCAGGATGTGGAAGCTTGTAGTCCCCAGGGAGGAGATGACCTTTAGTCTTGTTAGGTACATCGGGTTAGCTGGGTAGTTGAGCAGATAATGTAATAGATTGTACCCTTTGTGAACGTAAAGTGCTGGGTATGACGGACTTCTGAGGTCTCCCTTTATGTAATTAATTCAAGGGAGATGGCAACTACCCACCATGTTTTTATTACTAGCAGCAACATGTATTAGTACAGTTACTAACCATCGTTTACCAAGGTTATTATCGTTCCCGGGAAAAGCTCATCATATACACTCTGTTTGTAGAGAATATTCCGATTGGTAACGAACCAAGTACTAAAGAAAACATATACTTTTTTTTTACAAATTAGAATTATTAATAAAGTTGTGACAAATTTGCTCTAATGGCTATAAGAGCGAGCTTATTGTTAGGTCATACCTATATAATTAGTTTTGTGTATTATATTTTCTCCAGCTAATTGCGTTAGGTAATAACAGTCTATTGTTGTCTTGCGACCCCTGGCGGTTTTTGTCACCTTAAATTTACAAGTCAAATTGCCAGTAGGCAGATATACTATAGGAATATTTCCTTGTTTCATATAAGAACATATATGGTAAGTTGATCTACATCTTTATAATAATAATACTAATAATGTATATTTAATAAAGCGCCCTTACTAGCAGGAACCATTCAAAGGCGCTGTACAAATAATATGTAATTTAACAATACCCCAAATAATATGTGAAAGCGACCATAAATAGGTGTGTTTTTAGAAGAGATTAAATTTTTTGAAGAGACGACGCATTCCTAATATTTTCCGACAACCTATTCCACAAAGTGGGGGCTGCAATACTAAACGAACAATCACCATATGACTTGAGCCGAGACACTGGCACCTGGAATAGTATCTGACTGGATGACCCGAGTTTTTGGGATGACTTTCTAATGGAAACCAGTTTACACAGGTATTCTGGTTTAAAGCCACATGTAACGAACCACATCCCAAGGCTGACCGTCGAATATGCCCCAATCTTTAGCCACCCCACCAAACAACCAACTTTCAGCCAGCTCCCAAAGTTGACATAAAAGTGAGGTTATACTGTATATTATATATATATCTATCTCCAGTTTGAACAGTTCAAAAGGAACCTGTTATAATAGCAGTAGGTAGTTAGTGTCTGGGACTCTTTAGAGAGAGTTGCTGTTGGCAAATAGTTTGACTGCTTATATATATATATTTACCTGTAATCCTAATCGTTGTGTTCAGGCTGTGCCAAACAAGCGACAGCCTGGGATACTCCCCGAACTACAAGCAAGTAATCGTTGTGTTCAAATGCTATCAAGCAAAACATATCTTGTTATATAAGATATGAGAAAACCTAAGTCAGTGGCACTACCTTCTTTCATCGCTGATACATGTTGTCGGACATTTGTTACTATTGGATACTAGTAGATATTGTGTTTTATTGAAGACATCATATTCTACATGATTGGAGGTACTCTTATGCTTTGAATAGACGTGATTTTATTTCAACTATTGCTACTGATAACAACTTTGCTACTGATAACCACTGAAATCGTCTATTGTAAATAACATCTTATTCATGAATAGTGCTATTTATTAAACTAAATAGTCACTATAGGATACTACAGGATTTTATTATAAATATGAATAAGTTACAAAGGATAAGTTGAGTTCGTTTTTCAATAAATGATTTTAATAACAGGATTTAGGGCTCTAGTGTACACATGTTTGACACGCTTGTTGGGAGGCTCACCTTGAGCAGCGTTGAGTTGAGTTGTACTGACTCGAGCAGCATCTGGTTTAAGCCAGGGAATCAGTTTCAGAAGGACCATAAATTTGCAATTTTGTGGTTCCATGCCTCACATATATTGTTAGTGCGCTGTTCGCCATCAAGGATGACTTGGTAAACATTCCATATCTGAGGTGGGAAGAGCGGTGGGATGCGGCGGGGCATGATGACGTCCTGTCCTTCGTCACCTGGAGCGTGGCGTTGAATCCGTATATAAGTACCAGTACAATAGATGACTTCGAAGTAGTTGATAAGAGGTTCCATCCCTTCTGGTGTATTGTTGCAAAGGAACTCAAGGCCTGCAGGCAGATCATCAATCAGAAGTAAAGCCAGTTAATCCATCAGAGTCCTTGTACCGCTTAGTAAGACCCAAGTCTTGTACCTTCCACTATGTAGACTGGATGGTAGAAACACACATTGTTACATGGTCTCCTAGCACAGAAGATACAATCTCAAAGTCTATGAATAGAGTGGTAGGATCAAGGTCATGGTGCAGTTCGGAACATTTGTCGACAATAGCATGTAGCAGGTTATCGTAGGTTTCTTGTGACTGCCTCTGGAGTAGAGCATAGAGCATTGACCTAGCAGTGTTCCCCAGGGGACAGCGTATAACATACAGCTGGCAGAACCCGGTAGGAGCAACAGTATGGTTCCCATCCATGAACCATGTCTCGGCAGTTGATAGGTGTTGCAGAACGTCACTGGCACCAAATATGATGACCCTTGAGTCGGTGTCTGGACCGTTGTCGTAGACGAGGAACTGTTGAGGATCGGTCCCGTTGTCAGCGCCCACTCTTCCTCGATGACGAGCTATTGAAGAGACTCAGGTTGAGGAGGGATGTGGCTAAGTCTCTGGTTACGTAGGGTACGTTTAACTGACTCTTCCCTGCCAGTAACATCAATTTGACTCATGGCTCAAGTTATTATCTGGCTTGGCTTGTCGAAGTTTTGTTTGGCTTGCTGCTTCATCTGAGAACGGCACTTGACAGCTGCTACTTTTGTATCAGATGGATAATGGTTATGAGCTGTAACTAACTTTGGATCCTCATTAACCAAGGTTGTAGTTAGGGTTGACTTGCAATCAGTCGTACGTTGTACACATACATCGCCACCTTATGTTACCAGGCTTAGTTATCTGTTTAGGTTAGATGAAACCATTGAGAATTAACTTATGACTACTTTTGTTGCCAGTTATGTCTTCCATCATGAACAGAGTCAAACGTTCTAATGAAAGCAAATGATATTTTTATTGGCATTTATAAGAAATACATCTGCTGGAATAGAACTGCTCAGTTTTCCAAAGATGATCCCGTGACTCTAAGGGAATTATATCTGGCAGTTAATCCAAGGATGTGGGAAGCCACTCCTTCAGATGTACAATTATGAATTATTTTTGTAGGTAGGACTTCACCTACTACCAATAGCCTAATGTCTATAAGCAATAACATTTTTATTTCAGGTACCATTTTTTCCAGTGTAATTTTTTCGGGTGCCAATTTGTTCCAATGCCATTATTTCCCGTACCCCATATATCTCTACCACAATTTAAGAACTGTTATAATTGCATCGTATCCCATTTACTTGACCTCAGTTACTTTATATTGAGGTGCTAAATAACTTCTGGTATTTCTGGTAAGCTAGCCAGATTTTACTCTCCATTTTTATAGATCTGCTGGCTCAAGAAATTTGACTTCACAAAATTTCACTTGTTTAACGTTTACTCGTTCTCACCCCTGTCTATGTGGGTTCTGGAAGTTATTCCAGCGAATTGTAGCATAGGAAGCTTGCATGTATTAAATACGTTTTGTGAATAGAAGGTTAAAGTAATAAGTCGGATTATAATTTATTTTGTTTGCAATAATTTCATCATTAAAAATTCCTACATAATGTGCATATTTCTATCCAAGTGTAGAACATTCTTGGTCAACCTTGTTAATTGTTATTGTTGTGTCTAATTCTGGTGCACTGTTTGACCATAATATTTTGTTGTTTGTTTCTTTGTTATTGTTCTATAGTGCAGCTCGCATTGTAACAAATACTAGAAAATATGATCATATTACCCCCATTCTTCAAAAACTACATTGGCTACCTGTTAGACAGCGTATCCATTTTAAGATTCTGTTAATAACTTATAAATCTATTAATGATATGGCACCAGAATACCTGTCTGAACTGGTGTCCATTAGAAAGTCATCGCGAAAACTCAGGTCATCCAGTCAGATACTATTCCAGGTGCCAGTGTCTCGGCTTAAGTCATATGGTGATTGTGCGTTTAGTGTTGCAGCCCCCAATTTGTGGAATAAGTTGCCGGAAAATATTAGAAATTCGTCGTCTCTTGGAAATTTTAAGTCTCTTCTAAAAACACACCTATTTAAGGTCGCTTTCACAGATAAATAATTATTATCTTTTAAATCATTACAGGGTTTTTACAGACATTATTTGGGGTATTATTAAATTACATATTATTTGTACAGCGCCTTTGAATGGCTCCTGCTAGTAAGGGCGCTTTATTAAATATACATTATTATTATTATTCTCTTCAGATACATGCTGTTTTATAAGAAAATGCTACCGAGACTCTCATCTTCCAAGGATAAACCAGTGAAAACCAACACCGAGTTATGTCAGATTATATACAACATGTGGAAGAACATGTCGGACGATGACAGACAGACCATGATACAACTGGCTCATACTGAAATAACTCATCAACAGTTACACTCAGGTATTGTTTATGGGATACATATTCTCAAATATAGCCCTTATGCGTTTTCTTGTACTTGCTGAAGTTTGAGGTAGAGACCCCATGATTGTTGCCTATTGGGCACATCCACCTGGTATTTACTTCTATGTTGATGATGGTGTTTATATGGGTCTTTTAGGAGTAGTGAGGCGACGATATCTGCTCAGGATCTTGATTTTCTTATAATTAAAGCTGTCAGGGAGGAGATGACCGTTTAGTCTTCTTCGGTACATCAGATGGGCTGGACAGTTGAGCAGATAATGTACTGGATTGTATATATGCTTTCAGTCTCGCGGTTGCGGATCTATATCAAAGCTTACCGCTGTTTGTGATATTTTAGCAGAGTTCGCGATCATTGAAAACTCCATTGGGATATTAAGTGGTTACAAATCATAACATATTCAGATCGATGTATGGTTATGTATTATGTATACAACTGATTCATAATTTGGACCAGTGGATTGGAAGATTGTTGTAATGCAGCAAACATCACCTAAATTGATCCATTCATATATTTATGTATGTCATTTCTATGGTTTATCTAATAACGCGGCTGACCACAGGGCTCTAGCACTTCAGTAATATCTTGGCTTGACTATGTCTGCGGTATGTTTCATCTTATACTGTGCCTTATTACGAGTGATTTCCTGTCTCAATATATCTGAGTTAGGCTCAATCTAAGAGTATAGATATTTGAACTAAGTCAGGCAGGAAAAGTTACCAGTTTGGCAAATGGCTAATCAGGGTGAACTTGCAATTTTCACCTAATATTGCATGGAAGTGTATTTAGTGGCTTACAATAGTATATATATATATATATATATATATATATATATATATATATATATATATATATGTCAACTTCAGCCATGATCAGTCCACTGCAGGACGAAAGCCTTAACATGCTGTCTCCAAAGGTCTCGTTTTCTTGCTCTCATGTACCAGTTCACATAATGTTAATAATGTATATTTAATAAAGCGTCCTTACTAGCAGGAGCCATTCAAAGGCGCTGTACAAATAATATGTAATTTAACAATACCCCAAATAATATATCTGTAAGAACCCTGTAGTGATTTCCAAGATAATAATTATTTATCTGTGAAAGCGACCTTAAATAGGTGTGTTTTTAGAAGAGATTTAACATTTTGAAGAGACGACGCATTTCTAATATTTGCTGACAAACTATTCCACAAAGTGGGTGCTGCAACACTAAACGTACAATCACCATACGACTTGAGCCGAGACACTGGCACCTGGAATAGTATCTGACTGGATGACCTATCATTAATAGATTTATAAGTTATTATTTATTTTTTGAAATTGTTATGCTGTCTAACAGGTAGCCAATGTAGTGTTTGAAGAATTGGGGTGATGTGATCATATTTTCTAGTATTTGTTACAATGTGAGCTGCACTATTCTGAATGCAATTAATGTTATAATCAGATATGCCATATAACAGTGAGTTAGAATAGTCTATACGAGATGTAACAAAGGCATGGACTACAGTTACGAGTGCTTCTTGTGTCAAGAATGCTTTTAAACAGTGGATGTTCTTAAGATGGTAGTAGGCAGTTCGGCATACTGATGTGACATGTTCATGCATGTTAATACATTTGTCAAAAATAACACCTAGATTTTAAGTGACCCTTTAGGGGTAATCGAAGATGCACCCATCTGTAATGCTGGTGTCTTTAGGGATTTAACACAATGTGGTGATGCCAAATATATAATATTTGTTTTATAATCATTTAGTTTTAGAAGATTTTGAGTCATCCATAGCCAAATATCAGCAATACAATGTTCTAAATTCTTCAAGGAAGAGGAGAAATTTAAATATACAGTTGTGTGTCATCAGCATACAAGTGATATTTAACCCCATATCACTGCACAATGATTCCAAGAGGATGGGTATACATTGTGAAAACCAGAGGACCAAGAACTGAACCCTGTGGTACACCAGATAACAAAAACTGAATGTCAGATAAAATACCATGAACAGATACTCTCTGGGAGCGTTGTTCCAGATAGGATCTAAACCATTCAAGTACTTCACTTGACAGACCAAACAAGCCTTTTAACCTAGAGAAAAGTACATTATGGTCAACTGTATCAAA
Organism: Paralvinella palmiformis; assembly: GCA_025642065.1. Classification (NCBI taxonomy): domain Eukaryota; kingdom Metazoa; phylum Annelida; class Polychaeta; order Terebellida; family Alvinellidae; genus Paralvinella; species Paralvinella palmiformis. The sequence goes on from JAODUP010001229.1 coordinate 12,654, forward strand.
TGCAGCAGACAGTTCCAGGAGAACACGAATTACTGGCTTACCTTGATCAATTGACATCATAATATCATTTTTCACCATAACCAAGGCTGTTTCAGTGCTGTGACCACTTTTATCGGCAGACTGTAGTGATTCATTAAGGTTATTATTGATTAAATATTTGTTTAGATGGAAAGCAACTGCCTTTTCTATAACTTTAGATAAAAATGTAAGATTTGAAACAAGTCTGTAATTGTTTAAACTATTACAGTCCATAGTGTTTTTTTATATTAATGGTTTTACAAGGGCAGCTTTCATGGATCTTGGGAAAACACCCAGAGATAATGATTTATTAACTATATTTGTAATTAGGCTTATCAGAACATCCAGACAATCTTTCACAAGCCATGTAGGCATAGGGTCAACTACACATAAAGCATTAGATGACTTTTTCAGCAACTGTCTGATATCAGTCTCTGTAAAAGGCTCAAATGTATCCATCATGGATATGCAGGACTCTTCTACCAATGGCTTGCCCTGTGATAAGGTGCTGGACTGGAACCCACTATATACATTTAATATTTTTTGACAGAAGAAGTTATTAAAACAATGGGCCATATATTTATCTGAGTTGATATTATTTGGAAGGACAGTTTGACTTTTATGTAATACTTTATTCTCAACACTGAAAGCAGTCCTTTGATTTCCCTTGGATGCTTTGATCTTTTTATTATAATATTAAGATTTAGCAGAGGCAAGGGTATTTTTAACAAGAATTTTACTGACCTTGAACACACAAACTGGTCCTGATCCACAGCCGCTCACAATACCTTCTGTGTCTCTTTGCAGCCTGTATGTTCTTATTATACCATGGAAGCATTGGTCTGCTTGGCATTTCCTTTGTCCTTAAAGGTGCATGTTGATCTACAATGTCTCTCAATGTATTATCATAGAGATCCACCAGATGATCCACATCATCCGGTGGATCCAATACCAGAGAAGAGACTCGCAGATCAGCAAGAAAAGCCTCCTTGTCAATTGACTTTTATATGAAATAACTTTAGTTGAAACAGACTGTTTCTGTAAAGATACATTAATGTTAATAAGGAAATGATCAGACAGCATGGAAGACACAGACACACCACAGTCTTAATTAAATTATAATCATTACCAATGTGTAATGAAATCACCTAAGATCAACAGATGGCCACTGTTGGTAGCAAGAGAGTCAACAAATCCCGAAAATTCATAGAGAAATCTCCTGCTTTCAAGCCATTTTTCTTAGTGGGGTGTAATCGGTAGATAATAGCTACATGAACACTTATCCCCCAGATATAAAAGTCAGTTGGTAATTTTCAAAAGAATCACGGAGAAGAATGCCAACTCCTCCACCTTTCTTGTGAATCCGAGCTGCGTGATGAAATTATTATCCAGCTGGAGTCACATCACCAACAATTTTCTGGTCTGAAACATTACCAGTCAGCCAAGTCTCTGTAATGACAAGAGCATCAAGATCCATATCCTTAACAACATCAGATATTTCATCAGGTTTATTACAGATCGACTGACAATTTATAAAACCAATACTTACATCTTGTAGAGCTGTGTCATTATATGGTGTTATTGGCACATCGATCAACTTACTTGCATCAGACCCAATCTGCTTTGGATGTTTTCCACTACGTGGGCGCATCGGCTAAACAAATGGTATTACTACCATTGGGTCGTAAGGCAAGCAACTGATCTCTAGTATAATTCATTATAATTATAGAAATAAAATAAGTGAAAATTAATAATAAAACATACACAAGCAAAAACCGAGTTCTTATGGTAAACACTGCAGTGCCAGTGGGCGATAATATAGGGCGTCAAATGAGCAGTTAAAAAGAAAATACAAGAAATACAAAATAACTAAATATAATCAATTTATATTAATATATATTAAATCTATACTACATAATATGCAAAATACATCAGTTTCACTGGTGTAACTGATCTAATAGCTGAATTATCCGAGAAATATTCCGGTGCCATTACATCGAGATCCGGTTATACTTCCCGCCATAAGTATAAGTACATGACCGGAGTACTGTTGTAGTTCATCTATCCACCCTTTTCTTTGCTTCCTTGAATTCTATTGCCACCCATGGATGTCCAAACTGTCAGTGCTGCACTCCATTTATTATACGTTCTGCGGCTGATGTCCATTTTCTGTTTTTAATTATTTCCATAATGTTTATAACTTTACTTTGTTCCCTCACCCAATAAGCCTGAAGCATGATGATGTCAAAAACAAAAACAAACCAGCTGCGCTTTGCATTGTGGGATTTATAGGGGATTATAACTATATGCTAATTGTCCATCATTGCTACTTTCTAAATGATAGTATAGTGTAGGTATTAAACTTTGTAAACCATAGTACAATAATATTCACACTGCACATAACAAAGACTGTTAAAATGTAATGTTCATAGTAAATCACACTAAAATTATATTTAACGAAAAGAAGAAGAATAGGGTCCAGTATATTGGTAAATTTAATTTATTATTTATGGATATAATAATATGGTAAATTACACTTTATTTACCAATATTATTATCTATGGTCTGATGGATAATAATATTGGTAAATTACACTTTATTTGCGTCTTTCACTGTTTCAGTCGATCCTTACACTGACATTATAAATTTGACTCGCAGATTGTCATTTCGAATTAAAACTACCCAACCCTTTCTCAGCATTTCATCCCACGGCCAACACATGGCAACTTAAATGTTTATATTCCTCACTAGTGGCATGACAATACGGTACGCAGGAGTTAGTTTTTGGCATGATTATAACAGATCCGGAACATTGACGTCTAAGGTTAAAATGGCGGTATTATCACGGTATTATCGCTCAGCAGATCCCCCTATAAATCCCACAATGCAAAGCGCACCTGGTTTGTTTTAGTTTTTGACGTCATCATGCAATGGGTCTATTGTTTGTGTTTCTGTCTTTATAAGTGACGTTGAGCATTATCGTTCCATGCTGTGTTGTGCTGCAGACAATTTCTGTCATTGCTGGAAGGATACACTGGTAATTTTGGTAATGTAACCTTCATGATTGTCCTGTGTCTTCCAAATGTCCGCCTTCCTGCTTTGATTCTTCTTCTTATTTCGTTGTCTTAGTTTTTCTCTATTAATGTAAAACGTTGGCCTAGGTAAACGTACTCTTTTATTTGATCAAGTTGGATTCCATCTACATATACTGCCTTGGTTGTTGTTGTGGTTCCTGCCATGATCTTTGTTTTTAATCATATTCATTTTCAGTCCACATTTCCTGCTGGCTTTGTCCAGCTCTTGAAGCATTACTTCAATGTCCTTTATAGCGTGAGCTATTATTTTAATATCATCCGCAAATCGTAGATGGTTGAGTTTGTCTTGGATAAGGTATATACCAAAATCCTAATAAGTGGCGATTGAAAACAAAATATGCTGCTAATCTAAAATAATCACCGAAATACATTGTCATCAATACTACTTATCACTCTATACTAAATAGAGTGCCATATTCTGCAAATAAATTCACAGCTAAATCTTAGTACATTATCATATGTTTCAGATAAATGTATTTAGAGTTGTGTAGATTCTATGGAATCGATTAATTGAGACACATTTGCAATTTGGTGATTGGACGAGTGTAGTGATTGATTGATTGATTAATTGATTGATTGATTTAGTGAGTTAATGAATGATTGGGTTAAGCAATGTGATCCTATATATGATTATATATTACAGACGTTGATCTGACTGATGATCTCAGAGCTGTAGAAGTGTTACCTTTGGCCGACAAAGACGATCACTTTAAAGAAGTTATCATTTAGGTATTAAGAAGCCATATGTCCGGAATATCATTGTTCATATCCTCTCATTTTATCTCAAAATTAGTTTTTATATGAGATCTTTTTTTTTCTTGATGTGCAGCAGATCTTAAAATAGGAAGTTACTGGAGGGTTAACTGTATCTGTCGTATACAATGGTAAAGCAATAGAAACAGCATGGAAAAGTACAAGGAATGTATACATATATATATATATATATATATATATATATATATATGCTCAGATAATGTTAATTTTCCTGACCATTCGTTCAATAAATGTTTAGGTTATTTATAGCCTGTTACATTCCCAATCCCGAGTTTGCGTATTTAATATAACAACTACGCAAGTTTCTTAAGTCATTCCAATAATATTTGGGCATGATACAGTAATAATTACTGTAATCGAAAACATTCCAGTAAATTTGTACACGCTAAAATGTAACTCCATTTTTCAAATATACAATATATATATATATATATATATATATATATGAAAATGTAGATGATAGTAATTAATAAGTATTTTGATTACATATAACATGAAGTTTAATTAATAATGTTCACTGTTGTATTTTCAATTTTAGATCTATGTAGTTTGTATTGAACGAATTTTACTAGTAAAATATTGTTCCAGTTTTCAACTATTGACCGTACTAATATATATATATATATATATATATATATATATATATATATATATATATATATATATATATATATATATATATATATATATATATATATATATATATATATATATATATATATTTAAAAGCGTAAATTAACTTTTAAAATAGTCCTTCGAACATTGGTATGCTTTTGTCACAATCTGTCGTCATATGAGGTATTTAGTTTTGAAAGATTATCGGTATTTTCTAGATATTTACAATATATATATAGTTTTAGTATTTCGGGCCTTAAATATGCACATAAACATATACAAATGTTTGTTTCTTAGAAGCTCTGAATGCTGTCGTTAAATCCACCCTGTTTCTCTTCTACCACGTGGTCCGTTCATCAATCACTCTTACCTTGAACTATATGACACAAATAGCAAATGAACGCTGAATGAACACATTTCGATAGTAAAAATACAATTATAGTTTTGTATCCGTGTTGCTACCTTGCCGCATATACACAAGAACTTAAAACACCAATGTATACATTTAATGATTATTATTATTGTATGTATGTATGTATATGAGCGCGAATTTGTGTGTGCGTGCGTTGTTGTGTTAGTATTGTTAGTAAGACTTGTTATTTAGCTAACAGTCAATGCTGTTGACAGTATCAATAATGATTTATATTCGTTATAAATACTGCAATCATCTAGGCCCTGGTAGTGATGGGACTTGTGTGTATGTGAAGGCGTCTTATATTGTCGTCATCCCGTACTCCAATAATTTATTTATTTTCTTAATATAGCTGAAGACTCATTCCGAGGAAATACTTTATTTCCGTCCAAGTAAAGTAACAATAAAAATTTCTCTTAAAATAATGACCAATTTTCTATGATGTGATAACAAAATAAGATAAATAAGTCTTCTGTTAAATCCTCAGCATAAGCAACGTACTGAGCATTCTTGAATGGGATGCGCACATATATACTAAATCAAAGGGTAATATCCATGATATATATGATATACACCCGTATAATACCTTATCTTAATGATTTCCGTTTTACGCTATCTGATAATCTGCCAAACAACCGATATATTTTTCACTTATTTAGTCTATTAACAAACTACGATGTTGGACGGCTGTCTATGGTACAATCTTTGTCCTACTATGCAACTGGTTATTTATGAAATTGTAATACAATTTGTATATACATGGTTGTTATGTAGTAGTATTTGTAGGTAAAATTATTTGACTTAAAGGTAATAGTTATATACGCAATCCCGAAACGTGAAAAATCTAAATTAGCTCAAGTATAGTAACATAATTAACACGATAGTTAATTAGTATTGTACATTACATGGCGTACAGGTTAAAATAAAACCAGTTATACTTGTTATTCAATATTAGATATACTTTATTTAAAACTGAGATGTTTGTAGATTAGTACAACCTATAATTATATGAAGACATATACATATATTAAGTTTGGTTCGATATGAGAATGGCTATGGTGATAGAATTTTGAAATCGTGTTTGAATAACACTTTTGTGCTAATCCCAGCACATGGATAAACCATCTCGATACATTTTATGTGTAAAATAGAATAATTTATTGATAAAAATGAGTTGGTCACAACGTTACCAGCATCTTTTAGTGTGTAATCGATATTATTACCGTGATTGTTATGAGTTCCTTTTCATTGTTATTGAATGTTCAGTTTGTGTGTGTGTGTGTGTGTGTGTGTGTGTGTGCACATACTTATCTGTATTCAGGGTTCCTACGCGTCCAGGAAAACCTTGAAAGGCTGTAAAATATCAAATGCATTTTCCAGATCCTGAAAATGTCCTGGAATATTACAAAATATGGAAATGTCATGGAAAAATATTGCATGTGAAAAGAATCCACTTAGAACAAAAAGCCCGTGAATAAATATTATGTCTCTAGAAGAAAAAGGGTGTACCAGTACATAGTGTTGATATCCCATGTACCATAAAAATGTCAATAATTGATCATACATTGATTAAATATATGCTTTTCACAAATATTTTGATTTATTACCTTTAAATATTGTATTCTTTGTCCTGGAAAATGGTAACTATGTCCTGTAAAAGTCGTTGAAATGTCCTGGAAAATACTATTTCCTTGGTTGTGGGAACCGTGTGTATGGGGGGTGGGGTGGATTTAATTCTAGTATACGTAGCGTGGTCGATTGTTCTACTACTGGTCTTATATCGTTATTGACATAAATTACTGGTTCCGAAATAGTAAAAGTGCCAATTATTTTAATATATATAATACATGTATCTTGTTAGCAATAATATTGTTAGGAATAGTTAGTAACATTTTGATGTTAAGCTTTTGGTTTCTTGACACAGAACAGGCCACTAATTTTCGTCATATTTAGACATAAATAAGCACAGTATTACAATAGATGTAATTTTAGCACAGCAAAGACAACAGAAAATTTTGAAACTTAGTTTTTACGCTCAATTATTGTGATAACTTTTTAGTTATGGGGAATTGGTAATCGTAATAAACGAGTGACCTTTAATTCACTTTTCATCCCATGTCTACTTTTTGTCCTATTATAAATTATTTTCCTCATTTTATTATTAAAACATAATGCATATACGGTTAGTACTTAGAAATAAATTATCTAGATAACATTCTTTAATGTCACAGTGTGACAGATGTAATATTTTCGGCGTTTTCATATCCACAAAGTAAGTATATCTCTTATAAAGACTTTTTTAAATTGAAATTATTAGAATATTTTAATTATATTTTATGCCTCCCTATCAAATGGTAACTGGTAATTTAAATATGGATGACCACGTTGTCTATGCGAAACACAAATCATAACTGATACTTGAAAAAAAAATTGGCATTCCAGAAAATCATTTTTTACTTTCTTTCTAGATTATTCTCCCAGTAATTTGGTGACATTTAACTATTATTTTGGATGAACTATTGATGGAAGTTATCATATAGAAGAAATAACAAAATTTAAACAGCATCTGATGGTTATTCAGGTTCGAAATACACTTATGAAATAAATTGATGCTCATCTTCACAAAAGTCACAAGTTGCAACATAAAAGTAGTATTATGTAAATGTCTTGTATGGATACAGATTCGTGATGCTGATTGCTAAAATTAATTTATCATCATGAACACTTCAGATACAATCAACATTTATATATAATAGAATCAACAATAATGTATTAGTTTATTAAGATGAAACTATAGAACAGACGAAAACTAGTGACCTACTCGGGATATGTATTTCTCACTGTTAGATAAATATTGTATATGTTTATTGCCATGTAGAATATAAGTGTAATTAAATTCATATCTGTATTACGTTGATCAACCATTATTATTGTTTGTTGTCGTTCAGGTCATTTGCTGTGTCTATAAATAAACATTTTAATTTAAGGATTTTCATTACCTGTTTTGTATGGCTGCATACATCGATGTTAATAAGTTATAATTAATCTTCACTGTCAGAAAGCCTTGGAAAAGCTCCAGTATACCAGGAGTATATATTCCGAACTGCGAAAGAAATTGCTTATATTAGAAAAAGATATACAATGGCAGTAGTAAAAAGGTAGTAGCTAATTGTAATTGGAAACTCATAATCTAAATGTTGTATGTTGTTTGAAGCAACTTCATATTTAATAGTACTTATTGCATCATATAGTAGACGTACGGCAATTTATAATAGTATTTACAACAAGATAATTTTAATTACTAATCTTTCAATTTGATTGAAACGAGACTAGATCACATAAGAATGTAAATGGTTAACAGCTTGGCTGCATCCTGGTGGTTGGTACTTTACTCTTCGACTTGGAAGCTAATATTTGTTTTTCGGTGAATATTCCAACAAGAATACCACGATACAACTACTCTTGAAATGTTTTCTAAAATACACCTGTTCAGTGTTGCTTTCACAAATAAATAATAAATATCTTTTAAATCTCTTATATGGTTTTTACAGACTTACTTTTGGGTATTAATATAGTACATACTATTTGTACAGCGTCTTTGAATGGCTCCTGCTAGTAAGGGGGGTTTATTAAATATACATTATTATTATTATTACTGAAGTGTGATGAGATGAACTGTAACCTAAACACGTAATCTTCTTAATGAGAAGAATGGTCATTCAGTCAAAGGCTTTCGTGTGTTGTTTCTGCTTTATGACTAAATTTATATTAAACCAGTGACATTAGTTGATTGCTAATTTTTAAAATAATCACCAACCATTACAAACATCCTATTTGTATATTTATAGCCAAAGAGACGCAAACAGCACACCAACGCCTTCTAATTTGAATTGCGTTAGCATCTGGATTGTATTAACCTCGGCTATAAACTAGGATATAAAGTCGACAGGAAACTCCCTACATATATACATCACACAAACACAATTAAGTATCAGCCGAACTGGAATACACAACCAGGAGGTTTGGTTTGTTTGTACTTTACCACATCTATCTAACTTTGCTAAACAATCGGCATTCAAAATAACACAATGTCAAAATTTACAACAAAAATTAAGGTATTAGTCGATGACAACATAAAGACAATTAGTGTGTTATAATTGTAGTTTATTGTAACATTATCTATTATGATATTTAGAGTTCTTATATTATCGTTAATTACGCTACTATCAGATAATATCAGGTATTTTCTATAATTTTCATTGTAAGTATGATTTTTCAAGCGTTACATACTCACCGAATTAAGTTTGTATGCGTCCTCATAACGTAGCAATATAGTGATATTACGACGTTCAAACATTTATCACCCGTTTTGACGACGGACATGTATTCCACGTGTATTTCACAGATTGATCGGTGATGCTCAGGAATACGCAAGTCGATTTGGCTGAGCTCTCCATCAACGTGGATCCTGAATAAAATCTATGGCGAATTCAATGCGCTAATGCATGGTTCTACGTTGAGCTTCATAAAAGTATTCACCTTAAATTTTCCTATCCGTTTTATTTTGTGACTCATAGAATTATTGTCCAGGAGTAACTACTTGTATCAATAAACCGTCGTTAACAAGTGATAAACAGGTCGATACAATGGACATAATCCCACTAAATATTGCTGACCATAGGAATACATACGTTTTAAAATATTATTTCGTTGATGTCATAGCTCTGTTAGTGGTACTATTAGTTGTATATTATGCCAGTGCTCTTACTATTTTAAACAGGCATCACTCGTGTTTAAAATATAGTACTCGCATTGTATTGTCCATAAACATTCAAAAATACACAATTACTTTTATAATCAAAAGATTTATCATTGAACAGTCAAATTTATATTTATTATTATTATTATTATTATTTTAATGGATGTTAAATAGGCTACAAAGGCAGTACGAGAACAGAAACTGACACCGAAATTTCTCGGTTTACAGTAACTTTTAAACGATGTGATCTAAGTAAGTTATAAAGATTATCTGTATGTTACATTAGTATGGAATAGAATTAGCGGATAAAAAGGTAGGAGATGCATAACAGCATTTCTCCTTATATAAAATAATGAGAGATATTTGCTATCTCGAAATCAGATAATATATAAGCGTAACACCGCATGATTCCCGAGATATCAACGGCCAGTAATGTAAAAATATAACTTCTCTTATTGGCTGTGCCTTATCTAGCTACAAGGTCCGTTATCGTAAAGAAATATAATATTGAAAATCAAGTGATTGCATTTGTAGAGAATAACTTTATTGTACTTCTGGTGCATTCATTGCTGTCATTCCATCAGAAATACTGACCGATATTAAGCCAGATATATATCGACTGATACGCGGTATCCGGAAGCGGCATCCGTTGTGCGGTATCCGGCAAAAATGGAATAATAATAATAATAATAATAATAATAATAATAATAATAATAATGCATTTTATATAGCGCTCTATATAATTGGATTAAAATTACACTAAAGCGCCTACATATAGGAAGAGCGTGTAAAAGTACGAGAGTACTTCCATATGTCCGGATGTGGGTGGGAATAGCTGCGTATTCGGTAAACTGAATCTAGAGTATGACGTCAGTGATAAGTGTTTCCTGAACAATTCGGCAGAATTTTCCCAGATATCTCCCTCCACATAATATAACACATGAGTAAACTGTTTTCTGGTCAACCTGAAGTATTTTTGGAATTTTTGCCCATCAAATTCTAGCTCCTTGAACAGATTGTTAAAGCTGGTTCCTGCTGATGTCATCTACTCACCAGCCTTGTTTTTTTTTTAATTACATAACTTTATGTGCACCACTAATCAGTAACAAATTGTGTTGGTCCATTTCTAATAGAAGAAGCTGCAATTTGGACTGATTAGCCGTTTTCTTCGGATGAAAATCTTCAGGAAAAGAGACTGAAAACTGGGAAAACCTATATATGTAACTATACAAAACGCATAATGCATAACGCGTGCCGCTTAACGAGCATAAGGCATCTTAGCCTAGGAAATGCGAGTGACATATTATTATGCAGTCCTTATAATATATATTATATTATCCCTAACTCTGATATATAGCTGTATCCAGAACAAGTTCAGTCATATTAAGGATATAATACAGGCTGTATATGTAAAACTAAAAAGGTGTTTAAGTATTTCCAACTACAACATAAATGAGACTGTATTACAAAAGTTGTGTATATTATGACAAGGACGGATTATTTACTTTGATGTTATATTTAATATAATATGTAAAGTTAGATGGTTGCTCACATTAGCCAACCCCATTACTATATACTATGAGATCGTGTACATATCATATATGTATTTATAATTAGAATTATGTAATAAAGTTAGAATGATTGACTAGACCTAAACATCTAAACCTATGGTATGAATTATAGTAGGTTATAATTTTATGTATATTTTGATATGAATTGATCATTTAATCATATTTTATATTTAATAAAGGATGTATATGTAAGGCTAGGTAGGTGATTAAACTGAAACATCTCTAATTGTAATTAAAATGAGACAGTACTAGATTATTATATATAATTATTATGTATAATTTTACCAAAAATAATTATTTCCATGTGTGAGTGTTATATATATATATATATATATATATATATATATATATATATATATATATATATATATATATATATAATGATAGAGAGAGAGTTAGCAAGATATATAAAAATTATATTATATTCAAATTATAATAGCCTCTCTCTCTCTCTCTCTCTCTCTCTCTCTATATATATATATATATATATATATATATATATATATATATATATATATGAATCACTAATCACTGAAACAGAAATTATTAATAAAGCGTTACTGAACACGAGAAAATCTATCGAGTTCCAAACACCAGTGAAGATAATTCAGCAGAATTTTCCGGTGTTTATCGTTTATGAAGAACAATCAAACATTTTTGAAAAAACGACAACAAACAACATAATTAAATCAAAAGAATATGTATCAAATCAACAGGAGTCTGGATGATGAAAACGAGGCTCGTGAGTAATTTACAAATACAGTAATGAGTACACTGGAATCACTAAACTCGCATTACTAAAACTGGGAACTAAGTAAGAAATTTTAAACTCTTGGATGGCTAAAGGTTTAATAACATCAGCTAATCCATTGGATAATTTGCAGAACAAAATAAACTTGCAAGCCATTTATCGATATATATTACATACCAGATATATTGAATTGAGGAGACTATCGGAAATCAAAACGCAAAACAAACAATAAATATCATGTAAATCTATTTGATCAATACCACAATGTACATGGTCCAAGCTAAACATGTTGATTGACAGGAGAATATGTCTATTCCTACAGTATTAATGTTCACTAACAAACAAATGAGTAACAAAACTTGATTGACAGGAGAATATGTCTATTCCTACAGTATTAATGTTCACTAACAAACAAATGAGTAACAAAACTTTCATATCAAATAACTAACTCTAGTTATTTAATTGGCGTCGGTGAATAATTTATTTCCAAGATACCCCCTCCTAGATTAACTTTTGACGCATATCTCGGGGACAAACATTATGACAAAACGGGTTTCTTCAATCTCACTGACCACATACAGATCTTTACCAAACGTTTAGTCCAATCATACTTTATAATGTATTAGAATGTCGTGTATTAATTTATTTCTGTAATCAAATAATAAAACTTTATTTGTAATTCAACAAAACTACTGTGAAGTAATTTGAGAACATCTCATGCAATAACTACTTCAATGTTGAACTCAAAATCTAATATTTAGTAGGGTAATCACGTGATCGGATAATATGCCTATGTCATCGGGGCGTGGAGCTGTACAGCTTGAGCAGTTAATATGGCATGCTATCTCTCCATGCTCTAAACAGGCACTGTATCGATCTCTCATGACCCTATTCTGGAACATACTCCAGACATTCTCGATTAGGTGGAGGTCAGGTGACTGAGCTGGCCACTATATCACCTGGACATAATGTTCATATAACCAGGTCTGCGCTGTTACATTGTCGTATTGGAATATAAATGGGATCATGACATCCCAAACATATACCCAGCGGAATCCAGATGTTTATGAATCAGAATGTCAATATTATCAGTACTTTTCATAGTACCATCCACGATGATTAATTCACCAACTCCATGGTAAAAAACACATCATCACACAATTAAAGAAATAGAACATCTCCTGGTATATCCTGCAATGTTTTCTGGCTCCATTGCTATCCCAGTTTCCCGCCATATCCTTATCTAGGCCACATCACCCTAAGTAACACCAAGTTAGAGCATTCATGGATCTGTATCAGACCTTCGATGCTATAAATCACAACACACTTCTAACGAAAATACAATATTATGACATATGTGGCACAGTCTGGGAGTGGTTCAGGAGCTACCTATCTACCTAACTACCCGAAAATAACATCTATAATACTAAGACACTGATTAAAAAATAGAGAAATTATATGAGAGATATGATAAAGGTCAACATTTGGCTCCTTTACTTTTTATTATACAGACTAATGACTTACCTAATACAATGACCTAATTGTAAGAGTATTTTATTCGCAGACGATTCTTTAAAACATATAGAAGATACATTTCCCATAAAACGTACAGAGATAAATTCAATTGAAGATTGATTTAAGCACATCACATTAGTCATATGGGGAAATTTACACCCTAAAATAATTTTTAAAAAAACACTAAAAAACTATTTTTTCGTACTATGAAAGGCATGAGCATTGGTAGTCTGTATCTTTTCCATAATGTGTGCCTTATATTGATAGATTGTTTGTCTCGCTAATAGGTCTTTGCGTCTATAATTCTTTTTTAATTTATAATTTTAATAATATTTGTTTTTCTCACACCTCTTTTAGGTAACATCTAACCCAATATTAGTGTATATCTTGTCCTGTATGTCCAATAATGTATATTATTGTCATTGGTTATCAACCTATAAGGTTATTGGTGTTACCTCTCTGTATATTATTGTCATTGGTTATCAACCTATAAGGTTATTGGTGTTACCTCTCTGTATATTATTGTCATTGGTTATCAACCTATAAGGTTATTGGTGTTACCTCTCTGTATGTTATTGTCATTGGTTATCAACCTATAAGGTTATTGGTGTTACCTCTCTGTATATTGTATCATGAAAAAATGTTGTAATATATATGTCAATTATGTATAATATATGGAGGAGTAAAAACAGTTACTTACTTACACTTACTTACGTGATACAACGTAGAGAAATACAATTGGAATTTGATTAAGAAACAGTCAGTCAAGTAAACAAAGTAACATGTCTGTATATTAAATAATGGCATTCAAAGATACCTTGAAAATCACACAGTCCCTCAAATCTTGTACAATATTCCTCAATATATATAAACATGAGGAATACTGGAATAGTTTGAAATATATCTAATACTACTGAATTGCATAAATTGAACATTCATGGTTGCGTTGATTAGCTATACATTAATACCCCACTTTGCGTCATTTCAGCTTACGTCAAATTCGCCTTTACCTCACATTTATAGAGTAAATTTCAGTTCAGCGAACGTCATTACGTCCGAAGTTACGTCGCTCAACTACGCCACCTACGTCACAATAAAAGGATGTAAACTAAATAAATTAACAATAAAAGATAGAAACTATAAAATAGAAACAATAAAATAGAAACTATAAAATAGAAACTATAAAATAGAAATTATAAAATAGAATCTATAAAATAGAAACAATAAAATAGAAACTATAAAATAGAAACTATAAAATAGAAATTATAAAATAGAATCTATAAAATAGAAACAATAAAATAGAAACTATAAAATAGAAATTATAAAATAGAAATTATAAAATAGAATCTATAAAATAGAAACAATAAAATAGAAACTATAAAATAGAAATTATAAAATAGAAACTATAAAATAGAAACAATAAAATAGAAACAATAAAATAGAAACAATAAAATAGAAACTATAAAATAGAAACTATAAAATAGAAATTATAAAATAGAAACTATAAAATAGAAACAATAAAATAGAAACTATAAAATAGAAACTATAAAATAGAAACTATAAAATAGAAACTATAAAATAGAAACTATAAAATAGAAACTATAAAATAGAAACAATAAAATAGAAACTATAAAATAGAAACTATAAAATAGAAATTATAAAATAGAAACTATAAAATAGAAACTATAAAATAGAAACTATAAAATAGAAACAATAAAATAGAAACAATAAAATAGAAACAATAAAATAGAAACTATAAAATAGAAACTATAAAATAGAAACTATAAAATAGAAACTATAAAATAGAAACAATAAAATAGAAACAATAAAATAGAAACAATAAAATAGAAACTATAAAATAGAAACTATAAAATAGAAATTATAAAATAGAAACTATAAAATAGAAACAATAAAATAGAAACAATAAAATAGAAACAATAAAATAGAAACTATAAAATAGAAACTATAAAATAGAAACTATAAAATAGAAATTATAAAATAGAAACTATAAAATAGAAACAATAAAATAGAAACAATAAAATAGAAACAATAAAATAGAAACTATAAAATAGAAACTATAAAATAGAAATTATAAAATAGAAACTATAAAATAGAAACAATAAAATAGAAACAATAAAATAGAAACAATAAAATAGAAACTATAAAATAGAAACTATAAAATAGAAATTATAAAATAGAAACTATAAAAAAAGCATTTAAAATTCAATAACAAAACATTAAACAAATAATAAATGTATCTACAATCAAATATTTATATCGAAAGACATTTTGACGTCATTTTAAGGTCTTATGTCCGACTTACGTAAAAACGGGTTACACCACGTTGTAAGGTAAGGGCACTTTATTAAATATACATTATTATTATTATTATTATTGAAACTTTTGAAACAATCAGTTCTTAATATCAAACTGACTTTGAGCAGATATAAATGTCTAGTGTCTTGTTGATGTAAAATATACTTTTAGTTCCCTTATTTTGATATTTAGTTAACGATTCAACCTCAATATCTAACGACATTCACGTACAATAAAAACATTATTGTCCTCAGTGTCTTCTGTTAATATTATACATCGACATTTTATTTCAAATTTCTATAATCAGGTAATATGTATATTAGCTGAAATATTCAGGTAATGCGTCTATTGTAACTGAGATTTAATACAGATTACCTGAAAATATACATTTTACCTGATTATACAGATTAACAGGTACATATATGTTTTATACTTTAACATCAATAAAATCAACTCAATTCTAAATCGATCTCAGGCATAACGCAATCGTACCCCACCCAATCCTGATAAATGTTAGCTGATGAAGTTGAACACGGACACACCCGACGTTGAAGAACTTCGTCATATTGTGTTTCTAACAAGTTCAATTAATGGCTTAGGTGGGAAGAAAAAGAAAACTTTTTATAACTTCTTAAACAAATTATATAAAAGTGTTAGGAGGTGGGCAGGAAAATAGGACGCGAAAAGGCTGCAGTTGCTAACAGATTAATTAAAAGGAAATATTGAAAAAAAATTCCAGGTTAAGTCTGGTAATAATAATAATAATAAGCGCCCTATTCAGCTAGAAGCTGCTCTAAGGTGCTTTACAATATTATTTACAACATTATTATCCCTGACTCAGACCTGTTTCCACCAAGCACATATCTCAACTCCCAAAGGCACATGCTGTCACTATAGGCGCAAAGCGTTACTCAAACAGATAGCCAGCACCAACATGACAGCAATGTAGCTCCAGGAGCTTCGAACCCGCGACCGTTCGACTACGAGTCCTGCGCTCTAACTGACTGCGCCATCACGGCATAACAATTTGGGTTGTTTTGGGTAATAATTCGACTATTATCAACAACGAGTTTCATTCTAATTTCTAAGTGAACATTTGTCATAATTGAATCATGTTACTTGCTTCACATATTATAGTAATTATGTTCTAATTCCAGTTATCAACATTTCGACTACTAAATAACTCGTTATACAGAACATGTTGATGGTAAAACTAAACAGATCGATCAATATAATCGAATAAAAGAGAAAACCTTACATCATGAAATATTGATCTGTCATTCTCTGTGCCACACGCACACGCACACGCACACACACACACACACACACATCCATGCACACAAACGCGCGCACGCAAATATATATATATATATATATATACATCAACCGTCTGATTCTGTGGCGAATAACAATAGCAGAATGAGCAATTATTGATAAATTACGTTCTTTAAAGGTTAGATTAGACGTCAATATTAAAACAATTAAAACTCACGCTTCATTTCGATGTGAACATTCGCTCTGGCTTACTAAATTTAGGGTATTTGATATATTTATTTATTTATTTATTTATTTATTTATTTATTGAATGATTGAGTGTGTCAGTAAGTGATTGATTCAGAGGATGGGTGGTTGAATGATTTAGTGAGTCAGCAAGCGAACAGCTTATTTAACCTAACATGTGCACACCAATTGACCGGAAAGACAGTAACATTTCTTCTTCTTCTTCTTCAACAACAACAACAACAACAACAACAATGAACGTAATCGGAATAGAAAATTGATCGCCTTCGCAACATTTTCAATTGTCAAACAGGTCACAGCCAGAGAGACGACTCATTTTGTGTATTTTCTTGATGGTTTTAAATGTGGAAATGTTCCGTTAGTATGACATAAGCTTCACACATCCCCACTCTACCCCCGAATCTTTAATACCGGTGCACTTATTTTTTACGACATTTGGTCACAGGAAGTCCTGACCTTTCACTTCATTGCTGTAAAAATAGTGTGCCGTATCAAATGAAATATAAAACAAGAAAAAAAAGGTGTCAATATTGTGTAACCACAGTGTTTATATTGTGGATCTATATCACACTAAATAATGACCTCAATGTATACATGTTTACATTAGTTAACTCGTGTCAATATTGCATGACCACATTGTACCCGTGTCTATATTATTGGATCTATATCACACTAAATAATGACCTCAATGTATACATGTTTACATTAGTTGACTCGTGTGGCAATATTGCATGACAACAGTGTCTATATTATTGATCTATATCACACTAAATAATAACCTCAATGTATACAAGTTTACATTGGTTGACCCGTGTGTCAAAAAGTATGCCCACGATGTACATCTATTCACATTAGTGGATTCAACGTGACACTAAAGTATGACAATAATGTACAACCTTTATGACACTAAATTACCACCACGCTGTACACATACTTACATTAGTTGATTCACGGGTGAACAAAGTACTGCTACAATGTTTTAATTTGGGGCAGCATATGGCATCGTACAGATTAGCCTAGCTTAGTGCACCGCCAGCAACATTCGTAATTAGTGTGACATATGTCAGTGTACGGATTAGATGCAGCGTGTCGACGTGATATTTCAATAAAGACCGATTTAACACAAAACTCAATATCTACCCGCTCTCTCTCTCTCTTCTTATATATATATATATATATGTGTGTGTGTGTGTGTATGTGTGTAACGTAGTTAAGCCTAGGTAAGCCTCTGTTAGTTAGTCCATATATTCGATCTTGGCTAGAACCAGCTGGCTCCGAACTGACGAGTAGGATCGAAGTTACCCGTTTATTGGTACTCACCTGGATACCTGTGATAGTTCTGATACTCAGGTGTATCAAGATGGCTACGGTAGGTTATAAAATCCATACTGGAGTTTAGCTTCCATAGAGATCGGGATCATGTGCAACGTAACACGACCGAACTGGGGCGTGGGGGTGTGAAGGTGGCTAACATTTGGCATTACGTTCTAGTCTATATATGTTACAATTAATCTGTATAATCAGGTAATATGTTTATTACTTGACATTTTCAGGAAATGTGTATTAAATCCCAGTTAACAATAGACAGTTTACCCAAATGCGTGTATTTGAAACACTATGTGTGTATTGATGGGTTGATGGGCCGAATTGCTCGTGAAGCGGCCAGTTTTGTGCACATAATACTAATCTGGAACGCAAACGAATTGCATAGTTTATAAGTAAGAAGCCGATGTGAAAGATAAAACACTCTTCATAAAGGATGGCAACATAAAATTAATTATATTATAGATTGAGAGAATAATAATAATAATAATAATTACAAAACTTGTTTGCGCCAATATCCCCGAAATTAACCGAGCTCAGTGACGTCACCTAATACAAGGTGTTGGGCAAACTCATAGTCCAAGTATAATGCAAAGTTCATAGCTAGGATAGGTACTTGGATATCAGTGTGTACAAATGCACCCATATTGTGAGGATGTTATGAATATATGATAAATGTATATATATATATATATATATATATATATATATATATATATATATATATGAACAGTCTGTCATATGCGAGTGTATTGTTACACCTGCCCTCTTCATAACTATATCGATTGTTATTAATTGATTTTCCATGAGTATTGGAGGTATCGTAACGTTATCATCAACTGGACAATGTCGATCAAATTAGATGATATTACGACCAATGATATGTCAGATTGTATCTCGACTAATGTTAAAAGAAGGTTCTAGATCCAGAATATTGCCGTCAATTAACTACTAATTTATCATCCAATAAACCCTATTGTAACCTTATCATATAGGAACTGAGGTACGTTGGCATTCTAGAGTCGTTATTACGACTCGTGTAGACAGATGGTATATTGTAGTAAATCATTATAACCGATATACTCTAACCAGCTGTATGTTATTATGTTGTGGTATAGAGAATATAATGTTTACCTTGCAGTAGTGGTGGATAATTGATTTGACATTTGCTTATGTATTACATCGCATATACATGTACACCTGAGGAGAACAACACCTTTTTGTAATTTGCCGAAATAAATGGTATTAGAACTCCCCCCCCTCTCTCTCCCCCCTCTCTCTCTCTCTCTCTCTCTCTCTCTTCTCTCTCTCTCTCTCTCTCTCTCTCTCTCTCTATATATATATATATATATATATATATATATATATATATATATATATATATATATATATATATATCTTTGTATGTGTCGATCTACATATCTATCTTTCTACTTATAATTTTAATGTTTTTATCTTCGTATGTGGATGTGTAATAAACCTTTTGTTTTTGATAATATATAATTAATCATGAACCAAAATGACCAAATTAATATATTGGTGTAAGGTAATTTCCAAATCTATCATTCACTAACCGAAGACGCCGTATTTTGGTTAAGGACAAGGATTCTTTGATCTGTACACCTGACATCTGCCACTGTCCAGGGTGTACATTAATCACAGTACAGCACAGTATCAAAGACATTTAAAGAAATCTGATATGCCATAAACATAAAGAGAGATATTTATGACGACAAAGGATCGTGAAAGTTTGTTTAACATAGATACTTTGGGATCAATTGAGAGGTAAACACATCCGTTCATATATACAGGTAGCTGGATACATCTCGAAATCCATCCGAGTTTAAACAGTGCAGTTCAAAATATTTATTTTAAAGATTATTACTACTTTAAACAGTTTAGTTTGATATGCAGCTTCTCATAACATAACAACATCATTGTCGGTACGTATATAACTTAATGGCATAGTAATATACTATTATTATAACATAATTAGTAGACAATAAACTGCTAAAACTAACTAATTAAAACAAATGTTTTAATATTTGACTAAACATGTTGCGGTTATTATCTAAGAAAGATGGCATCAATCATTATCACTAGTATCTATATTGTCATCTATATTGATGATGAAAGGTTGATGTTAGAAATGTTTATATCAATGGTGTTTGGGGTATATATATATATATATATATATATATATATATATATATATATATATAATATATATATATATATATATATTATAAATATATATATTATATATATATAATCTATATCTATGTATATATATTATATATATATATAAATATATATATATATATATATATATATATTTATATATATATATATATATATGGTGGCACAGCCTCAGAAGATCAAAACCTAAACATCCTTTAAATCCCAAACCTCAATAACTCATAAGGTATACGTGTGTGTACGAGTATATGTACGTTTAAGGTTAAAATGGCGGGATTATCACGGTGTTGTCGATCAGCGGACCCCCCTATACATCCCACAATGCAAAGCGCACCTGATTTGTTTTGCTTTTTGACGTCATCATGCAAGGGGTCTATTGGACAAAAAATTGAATGCGACATCCATTCTGTATCATCAAATTTGTATCTATTCTCCAATATTTGCGCCGATGTAAATTGTTATAATAGTGACGAGTAGGTCATAGTATTTATTGGATTTGTATGTTTATGAGGTATTTGACCCTCCAGCAAATATCACAAGGCCTATTATGCTGCGGTTAAGATGTTCCTTTTTCTGTGCGTGGAGACTGTATGTTTCCAGGTCCATGCGTTCTAAGAAAAGTTGATATAGAGCTGTATATTCCGTGCACTATTTGCGTCTTTGGAGGCACGCCGTTTAGATGTTTGGCCTGGTTATCCAGCATTTAAATGACTGTAGCAGACACAGTACGCTCTTAAAGCATGTACTCCTGACTCAGGAATAGAAACACTGCATCGCATCTCGAGCGGTGGCATTGGACACTGTTGTTTGTTGTTTTGTTGTTCGGGAGAATCCCCAGGCTGTCGCTTATTGGGCACAGTCTGAATGTTGGAGTGGTTGAGAAATTTCCTCCGACTGGCAGAGTGTTTTACGTCCTCAGGTGTTTTTTAACATCCCCCTTTATTTTAAATAATTCAGTGGAGACGGCAGCGCCATTTAACGTGGTCAGCCATCCACGATGTTGTGAGCCGAGAAATTAATATCTGGAAAAGTTTCGACCTCTTGTGTTGCCTGAGCCGAGACGAGGCAAAATGCTCACTCACTCACTCACTCACTCACTCACTCACTCACTCACTCACTCACTCACTCACTCACTCACTCACTCACTCACTCACTCACTCACTCACTCACTCACTCACTCACTCACTCACTCACTCACTCACTCACTCACTCACTCACTCACTCACTCACTCACTCAGCTATCCGCTAATTTTCAGTTGCTGAAGAGGATCATGGTACAGTGTACTGGGAGGAGTATCCTGATGTTTTCTTTAGTCATCATGACACTTCTCGTCTATTCCCTCACACGGATCTATATGTCCAAGACGCCGAGCAGCAGAAAGCTCGCCGAGTCTAGCTACCGTACCTCAAAACGAGGTCCTACCTCACAACAACAACAAGCTAAAGTGACCATCGGCGACCAGCATCCACCCAAAAAGGAGCA
Organism: Paralvinella palmiformis; assembly: GCA_025642065.1. Classification (NCBI taxonomy): domain Eukaryota; kingdom Metazoa; phylum Annelida; class Polychaeta; order Terebellida; family Alvinellidae; genus Paralvinella; species Paralvinella palmiformis. The sequence continues at coordinate 35,006 of JAODUP010001229.1, forward strand.
GCTGGTCCAGGACTCGGCCGGGAAAAAACCCAATCAAATGGCTGAACGAGCTAATGAAAAGGAATCGATTGAAAAGGAAAAGCTACGGAAAGTCGAAACATCGGATAAACAACCAGAAGAGACTAAATCGGAAGAGAAGAAGCCGGAAGAGAAGAAGCCGGAAGAGAAGAAGCCGGAAGAGAAGAAGCCCGAAGAGGAGAAGCCGGAAGAGAAGAAGCCGGAAGAGAAGAAGCCCGAAGAGAAGAAGCCGGAAGAGAAGAAGCCGGAAGAGAAGAAGCCGGAAGAGAAGAAGCCGGAAGAGAAGAAGCCAGAAGAGAACAAACAATCCGAGCCCACCAAATATGACCCAAAAAGTTTAGAAGATGTCAAGATGAAGGAGCAAAAAGTTGTGCAAATTGATAAAACTGTGGAAGGTCAGGGAAACCAAGTATCGCCTCAACCGAAAAAAGAGGTCCGGAACGATGAGGAAAGAAAATCAGGGACACTCGAAAAGGAAGAGAAACAACCAGAAGCTAAAGATGGCGAAAAGCGCGAAGTAAAACAAGTCCAAGAACAAAGTTCGCCGGATGAGAAACACATAGAGCTAGATCCGGATGCGATTGAGACGAACGTGCCACTGGAGCCGAATGAGGCGCACAAACTCGTCTCGCAGATCCAGAAAACCGGTAATTTGCTTCTAGACGAGTTCCTATCGCACCAGACACCGACTGCTGTACCGCAAATGGAAAAGTGGGTGCATTTAGACTTGAAGGGCGCCGCGCCGAGTTTGGAATATCTCATCCAGCTGGTACCCCTCCTGAAGCGAAGTGGCGCGACCGGTCTCCTCATCGAATATGAGGACATGTTTCCTTACAGCGCCGAGTTGGAGGTGATCAGGGCTCGTCGGGCGTACAGCGCTGAATCCTTGAGGGGCTTTCTACAGGTCGTCAAGAACAGCGGGATGGAGGCGGTGCCGCTCGTACAGACCTTTGGCCACATGGAGTTCGTGTTGAAGCACACCTCGTTCCAGCACCTCAGGGAGGACCAGCGCTATCCGGCCTTCCTGAACCCGGCCAAGTCGGAGGCCCTAGCGCTGGTCCAGAAGATGGTCAGCCAGGTAATGTCGTTGCACGCCGACTCGAAGTACGTACACCTCGGCTGCGATGAGGTGAAGGTCATCGGCTTCTCCGGCGAGTCAGTGGCCAAGATGAGTCTGGAGAACTACGGCAAGGCCGAGCTCTATATGGATCACGTCCGGATGTTGGCCAAGTTTGTCAATGACAGTTTTCCTGGAGTGAAGACCCTTATCTGGGATGATATACTGAGACAAATACCCGTCGAAGCTTTGATGGTAAGTTTAGACTTCTGTATTGTATCTCACTCCTCTCTTATTGTTTTTGTTACTGATGATGATGATGATGATGATAATGATGATAATTATGATAATAATAATAATAATAATAATACTGACTATGTTTATGATTATGATAATGATGATGATGATAATGATAATAATAATAATAATAATAATAATAATGATGATGATGATGATGATGCTGATAATAATAATAATAATAATAACATATATAAGAAGTTTTTAGAAATCTGGAGCCATTTAAATGCGCATTTCAGAAATTCATAAAATGTTCCATGTCAGAGATTAATTAAAAATGACCGAGTTGTGATGCTACTGGAAATGAGCGAAAACACGCAACGTGCACTTTACAAAAAGCCGGTTACTGGTAGCCTATTAATATCCGGTCTTTTACATAAGGTACACATCGTGTATCATATCATTATAGCAATTATTCATTACACGATGGTCTTAGAGCTGAACAATACGCCATTTTTTAAATCCATATCAGAAATATATTTTTAAATAGGTCAACTTCTAAGCATTATTTTTTTCTCATTTCAGCGTTTCAGACTTGGTACCTACGTTGAACCAGTTATCTGGGACTACACGAAGAATGTAAACATCGAAATCACGAAGGAAATTTGGGATAGTTACGCGCAGGTATTCAGTAACGTATGGGTCGCGAGCGCGTTTAAGGGCGCTTCTGGATCGGTACAACACCTTCCGGATTTGTCCCGTCATCTGCAGAATCACGCCAGCTGGCTGAAGGTGATCGGCGACCTGCGCATCTCACATCCGAACATGAACGTGAAAGGTTTCGTGCTGACCGGTTGGTCCAGGTACGAGCACTTTTCCGCACTTTGCGAGCTGTTGCCGGCCTCGTTGCCGTCGCTCGTCGCCTGCTTGCAGATCATCGGCAACGGGACGTGGAACGCCGAAGTTATCCAGAGAGTCTCCAATCTGCTTCGGTGCTCGGGACCGATATTCGCGTTGAATCCGGAAACACTCCGTTTCGAGTACGCCTTCAGAGTGCCGACCATCGACGAACTGGCGGAAGAGAAGTCCAAGAAGCAGTGCCACTTCCCCGGAGACAGGATCTTCTATCTGATCCTCTTCTATCATCATTCCGTGGAGTCGTTCGAGAAGAACTTCGACCCGATCACGGGCCGTACTCGCGGCCAGTGCAACCGATTCTCGCTCGGTCACAGCTTCGCCGACCCGTTCGCCATCGAGAAGGTATGCCTCCGGGCCGCCGAGAAAGTCTCCCAGGCGTTCCTGCTGATCGAGAAGCGGATCCCGGCCGCCTTCCGCTCGATCTATCCCGACGGCGTCGCTCGGGAGTGGCTCGACGAGCACGTGATCTCGTTCGAGACTTGGCTCGAACAGTACTACAACAATCTGAAGACGCTTGCCTCAAAGCCTCAAGTGTGGGGCCAGAGGCCGGAAAATGCCGTGGATAGGTCGCTGGTAGATAAAGGACAACAACAGCTGCCCAACGCCTAGTCTAGGCCTCTCTCCCTGTCCCCCCCCCTCTCTCTCCCCCACCCCTCTCTCTCTCTTTCTCTCTTTCGTCCTTTGGTTGAATGTTAGATTGTTGATGTTGATAATGTATATATTGATTCGGGGAATGCTTGCATAGTGATTTGTACCTAGAAGGATGTACAGGAAGTGCTTAGTATTGTGGTTGAGTGCGTTGCTCTTCCATTTTATAATTGGGACACTTTTCGCGGGTAAAAGAGCAAGGTCTAATTTGGGCAACGATTAATAGAAGATCGCTTCGAAATATGTTCTGTCTTTACATTTAGCAACGACTTTGCATACAGAAAAGGGAAGCCAAGTTCTCAGCAGTTATTTCTATGTGACATACGTATAAATGTCTTAAAGGGGAAAAACCGTGTAAATATTAGGAGAAAAAAACCAAGAAATAGTTAAAAAGGCAGTAAATATTTGAACACCTTTAATTCAAGACTTTTTTCAAGAGTAGGATTAATTAATACGAAATTTGTTGAGTGATGACTTTTTTTCGGTGATAGTCGCTTAAAATAATTACAAGATAATGAATAAAGGCGTGTTTTTTTTAATATTTTTGTATAATTTCTCAATAATAAGTATTGTTTAGGTGCTCCACCTTTATACATAGATCTGTATGACTGCCCAAAATCCAGTGCGAAATATATAAAAATAACGCAGATCATTAGAATCTTCTTTTGTATAAATACACCGATCAACTCCCTTAATTATTGTCTGTTAATTATGATGTCATGGTAATTAGCTTTAAATAAGCTTAAATGAAACTGAAACATTTACCGTTTAGTTTTGTATAAGTTAAAGTTAAAAGCGTTTTTTCCGACTCTTTTTTCCTTATTTCGTGGTTTGGGACATATTGGCTAATAAAAATATTAGCTAATAAAAACAAAAGATCACCATAGGAATTTAGTTCCACACAAGATAGCTAGTGTATGGACATTATGATGTGATGCCGTCATCATTTAAAACGTGTAGTACACTTTGAGACTATAATATCACGTGACGGATGATTCTATAGATTATAACGTTATTTTATAAGCCTACTCCACTGCCAATAAAGCCTTTCATCTGATTCTCGGGACAGATGTTTGTTCTTATCAATGCATCTTTTCACTAAACTCATCCTCTTTAGAGAGGAGCGTTCAATCTCTGAATAAATCAACTATATCGGTCTAGTTCCTATATATTTTGATGATCACGAAGCAATAGAGTTAAAACATCACTTATGGCGAATACTTCACACTTACTGAACAATAAAGTGATATATAATATATTATAAAGTTATGTTAAAGGTAAGTTTGTTTTCTATTTAGGTAGTAGTCGTTTGGTGATAATTCTATAACAATTATAAATATCACGAAAACCTTAGCCCACGCCTTTATTATATGTAACATAACACACACACACACTCACACAGAGAGAGAGAGAGAGAGAGAGAGCTGTGGACATAGTTTTCCCCCATATTATGAGTAATTAGGTTACACTGATATAGGAAATTTGTTAAATGTATAGCTATTATAATCCCGTCGTGTAATTCGCAGTATCGGAGATCTGCCTGAAATCCGCTGTTCTCGACCATGGGTCAAATAGATCAAGTGGATAGGCGCTTTAATTTAGATCCCACCACACCTAACTGCATATACTTAGGGACTCTAAATTAGGCTGCTAAAACTAGATTAGGTCAAACAGATACCCTAATAATGAAGATTAAAGATGATTTGTAATAAAAACAGACGATCGTAGCGAAAGATAAAAGAGAAGAAATAAAACGAATGATGTATATGAGAGGAAATGAGAGAATAAAGAACACAGTCATTTATTTTAAACACATTTGTTTAGCATGTTACAAATCCATTTTTATTTACAATATGCTACAGTATGATTTTGATAATACATACAGATTATATATATATATATATATATATATATATATATATATATATATATATATGAAAAATAATATATTGAAGTGGATATGTCTATTTACAGATATGTCTACTTGTGTGTGTCTGTGTGTGTGTGTGTGCGCGCGTGTGCGAGGGTGTTCTTGTGCGCATGCGGACACTTATCCTCGCTTGTAATGTAGCACGATCCTGGACAGCATTATTAGGCTATCGAGTTACTCTCTTTAATTTCACACCACAAAATACACGCAAATATGATACCAAAAATCTGAAATTATAAGGAAAAAACACACATGTCAACAATCCCCAAACGTGTTTTATCATTTAGCAGAAAATAGAAAGTAAAATGCCTAAAGGGGGACTTCAATGTATCAAGTCAGATACTTGATACGGTCAATGTAGTTAAATTAAACTATACCCACATGAAATAGGTTAGGTAAGATATTAATTAAGGAATACATAGTCAGGTGTAGACGTTATGATGACGGGTTTTTAGTTTTGCGTGCACTGTTACGTTATGATGGTACCACGTAGTCCTTTAACACTGAGTAAAAATAACAGATTCAGTCTTAAATATGAATATATCATATAATATAATATTATATAATATGGTATTGATGAACCAAAATATAACATACCTGGACAGCTGCTACACTAAACATGACACTATAAATAATGACACTTTTATCTTCTATCCAGACAGCTAAAGCTTCATGACAGCCCTGTTTGGGATATATTGGATGTCATAAATAATTAGCAATTAAACTGATATTACAGACAGACAGATAGACAGACAAGCAGAAAGATACACACACACACAATCTCAAATTTTTCTTGTTTGTTTTTTAAAGGATATATATATATATATATATATATATATATATATATATATATATATATATATATATATAGAGAGAGGAGAGAGAGAGAGAGAGAGAGAGAGAGAGAAGAGAGAGAGAGAGAGAGAGACAGAGAGAGAGAGAGAGAGAGACAGAAGAGAGAGAGAGAGACAGAGAGAGAGAGAGAGAGAGAGAGACAGAGAGAGAGATCAATACTAATGACACACAATTGGATTCAAGTATGTAAACTTTGGCTGTTGACTAGCATCTGTGTTCTTTCCCTCATTAAAACAAGATGTGAGGTTAATAACATCCTCTTTTTTGGGGGGATTACTAATCTGCTTCATGGTGCAACAGGTCCATGGTACCTGGATTATAAAAAATAAATAACTAAATAACTAAATAATCAAATAACTAAATAATTATATATATATATATATATATATATATATATATATCGGAGATAGAGCGCTTGCAAAACTTAGGTAGAAACTGTTTATATAAGTTGTGTGCATGTCTATGTGTTTGTGTGTGTCGGTGTGTGTGCGTTTTTGTGCGTGTGCGCATATGTATTTGCTTGTGTATCCCTAATGCTGATTGTTCAAATAACAACATTTAAACTTCACTTCATACCGGTTCAGATTTCAATGGTCCATAGTTCGAGTTATCGTGCCAATCCGTAAAATTATATGAGCCACAGCACTTCATCTGTAAATAATAAGAACATTGATGGCTTGATATAAAACACGTAATAGCCAATAATGATAAAACAACAACAACAACAACAACATAACAATAAACACAGATAATAAAACACATATCATAAATTACTAATGAACAGATTCTACCTGTATTTATCATTTATCTAAGCCTGTGGTGTAGTGTTTTGATACATTGTACTTATTCCGAAACGATGTCTGTAATACAATGTTGTTTATTAGGGGAATGAATGTTAAACGAAGATCCCTGATAGAAGTAAGCTATCCTACGACAACTCGGCTCACACAGGCGCATAGAGATCATGTGTTCAGAACTGGACTGGCTTTCAGAACACATCCGATCATTACGTTACACGAGAGACACTGATATACAGTCGAGTAAGGTGCGTGTTTTATACCTGTATGTATGTGTGCGTGTGTTTAAGTGTGTGTGTGTGTGTGTGTGTGTGTGTGTGTGTGTATGTGTGTGTGTGTGTGCGCTCATTTGTATGAACCTCTCTGCCATTCATGCCACGGAATTTTAGCACAGAGGTTGAGAATGGCTTCACCACTGACCAAATGTATTACTAACGGACTGACTGACTGACTGACTGACTGACTGACTGACTGACTGACTCACTCACTCACTCACTCACTCACACTCACTCACTCACCCACATACACATACACATACACATACACACTCACTCACTCACTCACTCACTCACTCACTCACTCAATAAATAAATTAATTAATTAATTAATTAATCAATTAATCAATCAATCACTCTCCTGTCATTTTGTATGCAAACTATTAAGTTACCTAGATTTTAGCGAAATATTTCTTCACGTGTTTATAGACTGATTTCTCATCAATCATTTCTCATTAACTAGAATATATGTGTTTGAAAATAGTAAATATTTATTTCCAATTTAAATTTTGTAATGTATATGTTGTAATTTTATATTGTAAATACAATCAAAATATATAGAAATTGGGGACCAATGTAGCCGATGGTGTCTTCCCATTGACTCTAAACTAATCATAAATAAATTTGTCAACTCAAAATAAATGTCGCTGGTATATTTACAAGTCTGGTCGTCTGTTATTGAACATTTTTGAAATATGAGGATCAAGTATGAGAATCAGATGTTTAATATATATATATATATGTGTGTGCGTGTCTGTGTGTGTGTGTGTGTGTGTGTGTGTGTGTGTGTGTGTGTGTGTGTGTGTGTGTGTGTGTGTGTACTGTATATATGTAGCTTAATTTCATATATTGATTTATATTGTATATGACTTACCTTAGTCTGGAAGCTGTTCCATGTTGTCACATAAGAATTATCATCGTCATCGGCTGTCGTGTATTTACTGACGACATCCAAATACATTTCTTCTTCAGAACCAGCGTAAATCTGTCAAAGTGAGGAATTGTTTCTTAGTATGACGGTTATAGCTGACTGACTGACTGACTGACTGACTGACTGACTGACTGACTGACTGACTGACTGACTGACTGACTGACTCACTGACTGACTGACTGACTGACTGACTGACTCACTGACTGACTGACTGACTGACTGACTGACTGGCTGGCTGGCTGACTGACTGACTGACTCACTGACTCACTGACTCACTGACTCACTGACTCACTGACTGACTGACTCACTCACTCACTCACTGACTGACTGACTCACTGACTGACTCACTGACTGGCTGACTGACTGACTGACTGACTGACTGACTGACTGACTGACTGACTGACTGACTGACTGACTGACTGACTGACTGACTGACTGACTGACTGACTGACTGACTGACTGGCTGGCTGACTGGCTGACTGACTGACTCATGACTCACTGACTCACTGACTCACTGACTCACTGACTCACTGACTCACTGACTCACTGACTCACTGACTCACTGACTCACTGACTCACTGACTCACTGACTCACTGACTCACTGACTCACTGACTCACTGACTGACTGACTCACTGACTGACTGACTCACTGACGGACTCACTGACTGACTCACTGACTGACTCACTGACTGACTGACTCACTCACTGACTCACTCACTGACTCGCTCAAAATATTCATCTAACCAAATGTACATACGTCATCTTGATAAACAAGAGCTAGTACAGCACATGTTATCTCGGAAGCTAGAACAACTCCTGACATCACACTGTACTGTAAAATAACATGTATCCTATATTTTGGTAATGATAAATGGGTGGTGAGTGCGCGCGTCCACGCGCATGTGTATGTGTTAGTAAAACATGCATTCGCCAGGTTGTAACACTTTATGGTGATTTACTGATGTTCCGTGGTATTTGAGTTCTCATAGCTTTCAGTAAAGTTTCTTTTTAATCAAATCCACCCCCACACATACACATACGTATACACATACGCACGCACATACACATTACACATGTCTCAGCAAGAAAAGTTGCCACTATGGATTCAGTCCCCTGAAGAAACGTCCAGAGTTTGAATTCACGGTTCGAGATTCGCTGTGCATGTGCCTTATTATACACAACTAAAACACACACACACACACGCATACACACATGCACGCACACACGCACGCACGCACCAACGTACACACACACCCACACATGCACACACACATCAATATCTACCATAATACATTAATTACCGTAATGAGCATACACTTATTTTCACAACACGCCCCCATTAAGCCGAGTGTAGCTACCAGGAAGATTAAAGCTCCTACTGAGACCATCGTATAGACGGTGATCTTCCACACTGTATAGTCCATCCCTTCAGGATTCGTAATACCTAAAGTATCGAATGCATCTTCATCCATAGCCATCCAGATCCCGAAACCAAGGGCAACCGCTCCCCCAATCTACCATCAGAAGTTAGGGATCATGATTAAACTGATTTAAATCATATTTAATTATAGCGTTTATTATTTTTATTTATATAATAATCATAATAATAATAATCATAATTATTATTATTATTATTATTATTATTATTAGTAGTAGTAGTAGTAGTAATAGTAGTAGTAGTAGAAAGAGTAGTGTTTACTTACCCAAAATATGAAGTTGAAAATAATTAAGATCATTTTCAGACATTTTGCTCCACAGCCGAGACCCATGATGTTTGTTATTGCTCTTTGTCTCACTCTATAATAATATTAATATAAACAGTAACTTATAATACATATACTAAACAACTATACAGTCATACATACACGCGCGCATGCGCGCGCATATATACGCACAATGTGATATATGACGTCACTAATTATAGGCACTAAACGATCTCTCTCTCTCTCTCTCTCTCTCTCTCTCTCTCTCTATATATATATATATATATATATATATATATATATATATATATATATATATATATATATATATATATATATATATATATATAATATATATAAAACCAAACCTTTATCAAGGGGTGTATAAAGCATGAACTGTCAGTTATTTAATCAATCTTCGAGACAATAAAATTGATCAATTATTAAACAAAGGATCGATCTTTAAGAACACAAACGATGATTACTACTTGTAAGTGGTCTGGGTTGCGGGGGGGGAGGAGGAGGAGGGGGGGCGGAAGAAAAGCTAAAACAGCCAAATGTCAACGTTCTCTTGTCACTGACACGTTAAGTACATTGTACACACAATATGTCGAGTAATCCACAGCATGTGACGACAGCCGAGTACACAATGGTAACAAGTGATTGTGATAAAGGTTACAGATAATACACTGAGATGGACAAATAGCTGATTTTTGATCAGTAACTTATCGTGGAGACCTTCATTCAACGGTTTCTGAGTTCGGAACCTCGACTAAAACTCAACTGGGAAATGGATGTTTTTAAAGCGATTCTCAAATTAGCCGAACAGGCAATGAAAATGGTTGTGATCAATGGCCAACTTGTTTTGAGATGAGACCTTTCAGTAGCCGAAGTGGGCGCTTTCGTGGCAAATTACGGCCCTGCTGTCTGGGGTATGTTTCATCCGTCACTTCGTCTCTGTTCATTTCTCGTAGATAAAAACCTGGCTTCAGTTCATTAATCAGGACCGGCAACGGATATAATGAATTTCCATTAAAAAAGGGTAAAACATAATAAAAGTTGCTCAGCTCCTTAATTCTTCACAGCTCATCCAGTCAGATATTATTACAGGTATCAGTGTCTCGGCTCAAGTCATATGGTAATTGTGTGTTTAGTGTCGCAGTTTCCACCCCCCATTTTGTGGAATAGATTGTCGGCAGATATTAGAAATGTGTTGTCTCTTGAAATTTTAAGTCTGTTCTAAAAACACACATATTTAAGGACACTTTCACAGATAAATAACTATTATCTTTTAAATCACTTACAAGTTTTTTTTATATACATATTATTTGGAGTATTATTATATTACATATTATTTGTACAGCGCATTTAACGGCTCCTCCTAGTAAGGTCCTTTTATTAAATATAACAATAATAATAATAATAATAATAATAATAATAATAATAATAATAATAATAATAATAATAATAATAATAAACAACAACAACGTATAAGTAATACTGCATTCTATAGTGCAGCGGGTAGAGGAATCCGTCGCAAACCTTGAGATTATTGGTTCGAATTCGGCTGACACCCGTGTTTGTTGGATTGACATTCCTAAGTAAAGGTCTCAAAATTTAAACGATCCACATCTTATTTAAATAATGGGAATCCTTCGCTGAATTTTACGAGACAGTGAATCCGGTAATTGAAATATAACATTCCGGAACTGCGAAGTACCACGGACGGGCTTTAATTTCCGGGAAGGTTTCAGTCCAATATGAACCTGTTGGGTTAACATTATGTCTGAAACCGAACTATGGACAACAGCTGGATGATGTGAAACGGGAAAGATAAACAAACAGCTGGATGAAAAGATAAGATAATAATAAAATCCCACAAAGGATTGACGTCATGACGTAGTCACGTACGAGTAGGTTACAGATATTTATAATAATTGTGGATGAGATGATAATATATACTATCTTTCCGGCGATCGTCTCCGTGGTCTAGTTGGTAGCGCGTTGGACCACATATCGCTACCACCTGAGTTCGAATCACGGCGTGAGTATATCTAAAGGGTGTTTCATCTTTGACTTCGCTTCATTATCTTTGGAGGTCGCTCGGCCCATTTAGCCTATCATGTGCACAAACGTGGACGTAAAACATCAATCATCATCATCATCATCAAGTTACTCAGACCAGGTGCATCAAATCGATGATACACACCAGGAAGATGCTACGGTACTATTATCATAGTTAAGCGCATCGTTAGCTTCACGTAGTTTGATATCAATCAGCCACATGGAGAAGCTCGGTCGCTTCTATAGTACAGTTCGTAGCGCACTGCGCTGTATTCGATCTGTCCGGGATTCAAATCCGAGCGATATATATATATATATATATATATATATATATATATATATATATATATATATATACCTGTTTCACCTGTTCATATCATTCTCTATCCTAGATAACAACTCTCGACCACGTCTCCCCGATGTATCAAGAGCCGAGACTGAATTACTAGATCACTGTGCGCCGACGGAAAACCGAACGTCCGGATAAAGACACCCGACAGTCTAACCGGATGAAAACGTAGAAACGGAATCCGGATCGACGAAGTCCGATCACTTACCTTAGTTATGGCCGCCAGGACGAAGACAACTAATGACAGGTTCTGGGGAGAGATAATATAATATCTCGTCTTATCTGAGTCATCAAACAAAACAACGTCATAGCTAGCTGATAACGTGACCTCTTTACTATGAACACAATTTTGATTATGATAACAAAGCTGAGCTCGGGATAATTATAGAGTGTTGACTAATAGACCAGACGTCTTTGATGACGTATGTTTGATTTGTTGTGGTACTCGAGAAAGTGATGACGACAAACACTGACGAGAATTCCTTTTGTGACTATATCAATGTGTGCTTTTGTAGGATCGGTCCTGGTTGCGTACAGGATGTGTATTATATATATATATATATATATATATATATATATATATATATATATAGAGAGAGAGAGAGAGAGAGAGAGAGAGAGAGAGAGAGGGGACAGAGAGAGTGAGAGAGGCGAGAACGAAGGCTTCGCTTAGGGAAATATCCTATAAACACGGCTTACATTGGAATTTGAACCAGGAGCTGGCCGTTTCTGTGTCGTACTCCATCCACTGCGCTATCCGGTTGGAAATCCCTTTTCGCTTGGATGTGTATTAACATTTGAAGTCTGGTCACTTATTGTTAGGATAACCGTGTGTGTGTGTGTGTGTGTGTATGCGTGTGTATGCGTACGTGTGCGTGCATGCATGCATGCATGCGTGCATGCGTGCGTGTCACCTGGAATGGGTTTTAAGTGATGGACTATTCTAGTACTTGTGTACCTAATCTGATGAGGACTCTATGTTTTTATCCCGGGTTAATGACTGTAATGTTTGTTAATCGTGTACTATAACAATGATGTAATATGTAAATATTGATAATAAAATGATAACAAACAATAATTGTTATTGTCAACAAATAACCAATATCCGATCTAAATGTTTAAATAAATGTAAAAATTCATTGGTTAGTTCACTTATATAATGTTTTGCATCATTTTAAAATTATATTGTAAATATTATATTTTTTTAAACCACAGAAACTAAATAATTTTAATAAATATATACATTATGGCCAAGTCTTTGGGAATTTACCGAACTGGTTTTCCCATTTTTGTGTGCGTATGTATATACATTTTATTACTAAAAGTGATTACCATAAAGTAAACAGCAATTATATTATATAAAAATTAAACATCTTGTGGTTTATATTTGATACTCCATATTATGTTTATATTGGAGAGTAAAACTCTAAAGCAATTACAATGAAAATATTTGTTTTACACGCTGTCAATGTTATGTTTTGTAATTACTTCACAAACACCGTGTATTTAAGGATAATATTAGAATTAAAGATTGATACAATTTGGTGTCAACTCGACTAACTCCGTATACAATTTATATTTGTCTATCATAGGCACATAACCCAGTGATGACATCAGCTTTCTGTAGACACTGGCACCTGCAATAGTATCTGACTGGATGACCTGAGTTTTCGGGATGACTTTCTAATCGACACTAGTTCAGACAGGTATTCTGGCGCCATATCATTAATAGATTTATAAGTTATTAACAAAATCTTAAAATGGATACGCTGTCTAACAGGTAGCCATGTAGTTTTTGAAGAATTGGGGTAATATGATCATATTTTCTAGTATTTGTTACAATGCAAGCTGCACTATTCTGAATTCGCTGAAGGCGATTAATGTTATAATGAGATATGCCATATAACAGTGAGTTACAATAGTTTATACGAGATGTAACAAAGGCATGGACTAAAGTTACAAGTGATTCTTGTGTCAAGAATGCTTTTAAACAGTGGATGTTCTTAAGATGGTAGTAGGCAGCTCGGCATACTGATGTGACATGTTCATGCATGTTAATACATTGGTCAAAAATAACCCCTAGATGTTTTAGTGATCCATTAGAAGATGTACCCATCTGTAATGCTGGTGTCTTTAGGGATTTAACACAATATGGGGATGCCAAATTTAAATATTTGTTTTATTATCATTTAAGACGATTTTGAGTCATCCCTAGCCGGATATCGGCAATTAAATGTTCAATTATTCAAGGAAGAGGAGAAATTTAACTCATTGTCAGGATACAGTGATATATACAGCTGTGTGTCATCAGCATACAAGTGATATTTATTCCCATATCGCTGCAAGAGGACGGGTATAGATTATGAAAACCATAGGACCAAAATCTGAACCTTGTGGTACAAGTGTTTATAGTTCAAATATCAGGTATTTACATGCATATTATTTGGGGCTTCACTGTACAGCGCCATTGAATAATGTATTAAGAGCATAGTAGTAGCGCCTTTTTAATGTACTGATGTACTGAGGCCAAGATTTATCAATCCCAGGAAAATAGATCTTCTTAAATTACTAGACATAAGAAAACATCTGGTTGTTTCTTTAGGGAAGCAATCATACTTTTCTATCTGAACTCAGTGATTAAAATAGTTAGTACTAACAAAACAATAGTAATGCTAAGCGACATAATGGCTTCCTGAAGGCTTATTGCTGCGATGACCTGCTCCGAGCGTGACCTATATACGATTGATTGATTTAAATAAAATATTTGATTACAACATATCTAAATAATTCTATTAAATTTAAATTTTTATTGATCTTATTTTCGGTTAAACGAATTCTAAAGCGCGAGAAAATCAGACCAGATATACATATACCATATTCCTTGGACGGAAAAGTTTGTGATCAAAGGAACAGACAGGTCGGATGGAAAAGATCAAGGTTGATATACATCCTGAAAAAGATGTGTCTTTAGCTTTTGTCTGAATAAATAACATATTTACCATTCTTAGAATATCTGTTTAAACAATCACCAATAACCATCATCATTTCTATTTAAATTTTATATCAACAAATTAATATTTTATACATAAAATTTAAACACCAATTTTCAGATAGATATTGATAGATAATGATGATCTTCTCATCCTTTTGTATACTGTAGATGAGGATATTTTATTTATGGTGGCCGCCATTTCCAATTACAAAGAATCGACATTTTTTATGGAGACTTTTGAATAAATAATGTATGCGGGAGATGGGCGTTCAATCCCCCCTCCAGCTCCCATAGTTTAATAAAAGGGATTCAACCAAATAACTGGCAAGTTTTTCTCGTACTGCATTTCAAGGTATATATATATATATATATATATATATATATATATATATATATACCATTTGACTATCTCCATCGTCTATCTTGTAATTGGTGTCACGGATCTCGAGCACAACATCAGGATTTAAATCATAATCGAGTTATGTTTCATCTTTCCGTTTTGTTTATCACATTTAGAGGTAGTTAATTAACACAAAACGTTGTCGTAAAACAATAACATTAACCTAAAACACAACAGCAATAAAATAATATTAAAATAATATTGATGTACATCGTTATTAACTAGAATATGTTACTCAAACGGTGACAGAAGAACACTTATCACAGATCTGAACTGTTCATTATAGACCATTGAGAATAAGAGACACTGTCAGTAATCCTATTTTCCGAGTATTTTTTAAGATTGTCTTTAATTATCTAAAGTGTATGTCATATTTATCACAAATACAGCGTATTCTATTCATAAGATTTTCACATATTCGAGTAAACACTTTTAGCCTGTCATAATGGTCAATTTCAGCAGTAGCTCTTTAAGCCAAGCTTAGCTTTTAATAATTTAGCGTGGGTTACTTTTACATTATGTATAGTTGTTTTTGTCTAGTATACACATTCTAAACCATATACCACCAAATAACGGACATCAGTATTGAATATGTGTATAATGGTGTCAGCGAGAGAATCATTAATACATAGACCAGCCCCTCGTGGAGCTTAGAATACTCTACGAGATGTTTCAATGCGAGCAGTTGTATGACTGTGAGCATCAGTAGCCAGAATAATAACGAGGTGAGTTACGTGGTCATCTTCTTCAAGGCGCATTCCCTCCAGATACCAACGTTTGTGTTGGAAAGAGCTTTGACCAAACGTCACAGACTTCGTCTTAGAAGGATCGAAACGCACACAGTCTATGTTGTTAAGATGTACAGCAAAAGGTTCCGAGTTCCATGTTAGAATAATTTAAAACATTTCGTAAAGCAACCATTTATGTTTACATTGTGTTTGACATTAATTACACAATCTTCTATATCTTCATCTGAAGATTGTGTATTATTGATACAATAAAAATATGACAGTCTACGAACCTCGATCTCTGAATTATGATCTAAACAAATGGTAAATATATATTTCCTTTTAAACTAAATAAATAAAATTAAGCAGATACGGTTATGATATCTTAACTCTGATCTAAAATGGCTACAGTCTCCCTAGGAAATGTTCGTGGTCGAATTTGATCAACAAATATTCTTGATCTGTTTAATATTCCCATAAAACACGTCAAGTGACATGAAGATCACTGTCATATTCCGGTAGCGTAGTTTGTAGAGCGTTGAGCTGCAGACCCTCCCATCAAGGTCCGAATCCCAATATTACTTGCGTCTGTTGGAAGGTTCATCCGATAACTGTATTTACCCAAAGAGTATCTCCTCACTCTAAAGACGACGAATTACTATTAACTTAGTAAAACAACCAAAATCGTTGTTCTGGTAATATCCAGGTTAGAATAGTGCACGAATACCGTATTATTTGTTTATTAATAGTTATATATTGATACTACATCTAGTCCATTGACTGTATGAGACAGCCTTTTGACCTCATCTGATGGCACGTAGCAGTAACCCAGTAAAGATGATGCCAAGAATCTACAATAAGAAAAATAACGCTTTGACATCTGGGATTATTTTACACAGACTTAGTCGACCTAGATTATCATTAATTAGTTTAATCAAATATGTTAAATAGAGAAAATATAATCTATTTGTTAATGTGGTCGCCGGTATGCTATGTAAAATATAATAATATATATATATATATATATATATATATATATATAGTTGTTAATCCAATTAGCAATCAGATATAGTGTGAATGACGTACATGTTATCGGAATGTTTCTGTGATGTTTAGTCAATTGTAAATTTATATGTATAATATTGATTAAACTAATCGCTCCCCCTTCCCCCTCTCTCTCTCTCTATATATATATATATATATATATATATATATATATATATAAATATATATATATATATATATATATATATATATATATATATAACACAAAACACACACACACACACACACACATACAAACAAACACACATACACAAACAAACACACATACACACGCACACGTGTATTCCTAACTGAGAGTCAATTATCATCTTCGTTCATCAAATTTAAATAGCATTTGTGATTTACTGATCCTGACTAAATGTCGATTGACCACAATTTTTATGTTAACTTCAGAATCATAATATTGAATATTATGTTGTTAATTCTGGAGAATAAAGGTTATATTTGTATAACTTAGATCTAACACGGAACTTTCTATTCACCTGTATTGCCATACATCCAAAGAGGACTCCATAGATCAAGGCGCTTTTACCTTTAATCCATACGACTAGAGCTTCGTGACAACCCTAAAATGTATTGAGAGAGACTTGAGATGAATAATTACAGTAATATACCATATGGAATATGTCGTATGACTAAGTAAGCGGAATATTGGATTTTTATGATAAATGATTTTCCTGGCTGGTTTATTTATCACTTGTGCCTTGTCACACTTGACACATATAGCTCAGGGATGACACTCCGTAAACAAACATCCAGAAAAAAATACGAGCAACTTGATAACATCGGAATCGTCATTTAGCCACTAACCTATAGCAGCGCCATCTTTCGGCGATAGTGAGCTGGGTCAGAATGTTTGTTTATGTTGGATTCGAACCGTGACTCACTCATGTCTAAATACCGATACAACTAGATACGAGTAGTTGGGAAATGTTTGTTCAACAGGGACCACTCGGATAGCCTTGCTGGTGAGTTGTGGGAGTTACATGTGTGGGTGTAGGATGTTTCATCCGGTCATATTGTTTTCATGGGTTGTGTTTCCTCAATCATGTGTGTCATATGTTGCCGGAGCCGAGGCGAGGCAAAACGCTCACTCACTCACTCACTCACTCACTCACTCACTCACTCACTCACTCACTCACTCACTCACTCACTCACTCACCACTCACCACTCACTCACTCACTCACTCACTCACTCACTCACTCACTCACTCACTCACTCAATCACCCACTCACTCACTGGGTCGCTCACTCACTCACTCACTCACTCACTCATTCATTCATCCAACCACCCACCACATATATATTTCGTTATCTACCAGGTACGTGAACCTGGTCGATAACGAAATATCTCTTACTTACTACATTGTTGACGTACTGAAAGTTCGGCTGATCATCGGCTAAGATACCGCGACTCTCATTATAACATTCCGATGGATTAATGATCGCCTCGTATATCGGGGGATCACTAATTACCGACATTTTACAACAAGTCCAAGGAACCTAAGACCATAACAATATCGTGAAATTAAACACATAATTCAACCATCATTATAAATAGTCATATGTCTGATAATAACCATGTCTGAACGTTTATTAATAATGTATGTTTTTATATAGAAGCTTAATTATTTGTTTAACATGAGAATTTTTGTGGTTGTTACACGTTTACTTACTGAAAACTGTGAATTTTGAGGATAATTCGGATTATTGTGCCAGTCAGTAAAGTTATAGGAGCCACAACATCTCATCTGAAAATGTTTACATCAAATAATTAGAAAGTGTTCAATAGTCAGATACGGTAAACTTCGGATAAAGTGACAAATGAGTACCAATACTCATTTGTGTCACAGGGGATAATCGCAATGATTATTCGTATTCTGTGTTAATGGATGGCCAAATCACACCTTTATATCGCACGCACACACGCGCACACGCGCACACGCACACACGCACACACACATGCACTCACGCACACACACATGCACTCACGCACACACACATGCACTCACGCATGCATACATGCACGCACACACACCTGCACTCACGCACGCATACATGCACGCACACACACATGCACACATAATAACGCCTTATGGCTTGATGCAGGTAATGCGGTTAACCACCAACAGCTAACACGTAGGTTCAAGTCCCACCCGTACTATACCTGGAGAGTGTTTCATCTGCCTCATTACCTCTGTAGATCACTCAGCCCATTTAGTCTCTTACGTGCAGAAAGTGGCCGTGAAGCAATAACTTTTACTTTTATATATATCAATAAAGATTTAGCTACGAACATAATATACACGTGATCACATAGAGATCATCACATCGCAAAACAATACATTTTGTATAGCAACAAAACAACTACCTGTTAGAGTCTAATGAGTTACTTCTTATACAAGCAAAAATAGGGAAAGTTTAGAAAACCCAAAATGTTTAGATAATTTATTAATTGACATAATAATAATTATATAAAAGCCGTCAGAGATACACCTGTTCTGTTTATATATTATTCTCACACGTGATGTAGCTAGCTAATTACGGTTAAAGGGATGTATGATGTATAACATCCGAAGAATATTGACAAACTGCTGGAATCGAGGCTAATTATTAATAAAGAGAATAATTATGCTAATTAATCTTAAATATTACAGGACAAACTCGAACAGTTTATAAAAGAATTATCACTATTTTCCTAACAAATTATTAAATCAGTTATTATATGATTTCAGTGTTGTTCCACTGCTCATTATCACGTGATAATCACTTTTTTAAATTATTAAAGCGGGCGTACTTTAGGAAAAGGTAACTTTAAACAGGATGATAAATGATGATCACTTACCTGTGTTTGCATCTTATTCCATGCGGTTACATAATTGTTGCTTACGTCATCGACGGTCGTATATTTTGTAACCAAATCTTCATACATCTGTTGTTCTACTCCAGCAGATATCTGTCGATATGGAGGAACAGTTTGATATCCGGATTGAACACGCACGCACGCACGCACGCACGCACACACGCACGCATGTCCACACACGCACGCATGTCCACACACGCACGCGCGAATGTCCACAAACGCACGCGCGCATGCGCGCACGCACACACAGATACACACGAAGAAGCACACTCACACACAAAGGAACACACACGCACAGACGCATCCTTAGTACATACGCTATCTCTATATACAAGTGCTAGGGTTGCACAGATGATTTCAAGCAAAAGTATCACACCAGTTGATATGCAAAACTGAAAACAAAACATAAATAATACAGTATATGATCTATAGGGAATACTAGAATATGATTTATTATATTGACATTAAAACGGGAAAAAAACACAATTAAATTTAATTCATACCGACAGCAGAAGACAATCTCCCAGACAACACGCTCCGGCCCACCCAAGGAATCCTAGTATAAAAATGAATGCTCCTACCACGATCATTGTATACACGGAGGCTTTCCAGATGGGGCTACTAGTGTCAAGATTATCGAATGCTGTATCATCGACCGCCATCCATATACCAAGTCCTAGGATACATGCACCACATATCTGAGGGAAGAAACTGACTTCAGAAATAAGAGGATATCAGAAGTTTACCAAACTCTCTCGAGAATCTTTATATTTCCAGGATTATGTTTTAACTAACATCCGTCATTTCATTTGTGTATGTGCGCGCGCACGCGTGTGCGTGTGTGTGTTACGATGGCACAGTGATGGGAGCACTGTGCTGCAAACTTCCAGATTGTCGGTGTGAATCCGGAATAGGCCCGTATTCGTGGAATTAATTTCCCTCGCCCATATGATCCAGATCTGACCAACTCAAACCAACACAACTTTTTCATAATATAAAACATGTGTGCGTGCCTGTATGTACGTGTGTACGTGTATACTTCAATTACTATATGTCATGTGAAGGTTTTCAAAATAAGTAATATGCTTCTGACATTTTCATTTTTTTCATCAAAACTTTATTTGTTCAATTTGATAAAATATCATAAACGAATTCTGTTTAATGCAAAACTTCACTAAAACAAGAAACGTACTAACAAATGAAACTTAAATAAAAAGTCATAAATCACAGAGATATGCCACAAACTTAGTCTAGCAAATGTCAAAATGTTTCAGTTGCTAAGATCTTCATCTGTGTTTGCCTTCCACATTTAGTAGGATGAGTTTTGCCTTTACATTTAACCTAACTTATTTTAGGCAAGGATATTCCTTTGGAGAATCATATGCCATAACCTAGCTGTCTATTTTTGGCTATGAATCAGAGATGAGAAAGCGACAGTTCCGTAGTGATGATTCCAAACAAGTTCTTTGTCATTCTTATTTCTGGATCCCAATGTCAAGTGAGATGCAAGGTTTATATGGGAACAATTATGATCGTCCATTTTTAGATCGATGACCAAACAAACGGATATGTCTCACTGAATATTAATGTCTAGATATTAGAAGACTAGAAAAGAGGTAAATATCAGTGATGAGTATCTGACTCATTGTTTCCAAGATATACCAAAGATCGTTTGGAGACAGCGCAGGTGAAGATCCACAACCACTTTCAGGTGCTTCCTTGTTTGTCATGACAGACGACATGTGTTAAACGTTATACCAGGTTTCATTCTATCGTATTCTAAATGAGATAGACACATATCAGGTACCTTCCGTGATACCATGTTCATTCCATACATGAGGTAACAGCCTGATTGGCTCATCTCTATGCAGGCAAGACACCGAGATTAAGTAACTCTCAAGGTAACTAATTTCGTTCAATTTATTTCGTTGGACAGTTAGGTGCGCAATCAAGCAGTAGCTTCGTCTTATTCAGGTTCTTCATCAGGATAAATGTAGTTGTGCCGTTTTCCAGACAGATACTAACTATCCTGTCTCTGAATCACTGTGTGCAAAAAAGAAGCCCTTCGATAAAGCTTAGATGAGTTTTATGTTGGCTTTCAAGTGTCTTATATATATATATATATATATATATATATATATATATATATATATATATTAGAGAGAGAGAGAGAGAGAGAGAGAGAGAGAGAAGAGAGAGAGAGAGAGAGAGAAAAGAATATATATATATATATATATATATATATATATATATATATATATATATATATATATATATATATATAGAAAGCTACCAATAATATCCGCTGTAGGTGATAATATTATTATTATTATAAGACGAAGTGAATACATGGATTCCCTATTTTCGCCCCGATAGCCCTCAGTCTCGCTTCGCGGTCCACCTATAACACGGTAGACTGCTTGTGGCTCCGCATTATATCGGGGGCCTACTGTATATCCAAGGCGATATAATCGGGAGATAAGGGCTTTACGTGAATCCAGTTTCTTCAGCAACAATCAACATGCCATAGTGGAATGAATCCATTACATCGACGCACTTTGGTAGAGACTCAAGATTGGACAGACTGATTAAAAGGCTAAAGATATCAAACACCTTGATAAGGTCTTACTTCTACTCCAGACCGTTCCCTTGAACCCGTCCAATAATGGAACGATGTCGGACAAGAAAGTTTAAAGTCATGCAGTCAATCTTGATTATCCACAAGAGCATCAGGAGTTACTATGAATAGCTTGCTCCCCTTTCTACTGCATATTTCAACGATACTAGGATCCCCCTTTTCACATGGAACATATAGCCGCTTCAAAACATCAACAATATTTGTTTAAGTTTGATAACAAAAACAGCAAAGTTTACTCTATGTACAAATCCGTTGATGGTCATTATAGCTCCAATGATTTACAAAAAGCCGGAATATTTACTTACCCAGAAAAGTATATTAAAGGTAATTAAAGTGATCTGAAGACATCTCTCCCCACAGTTTAGCTCCATGTTAGTGGATACACTATAGACCTAGTTAATATAAAGACAGAAGGTCCACAATCATGGGATGTTTCATCAAATGCGTGTTTCAAGACAATATAGATAAATATTGCTAATTTATCTTGCCAGCAATAATAATAACATATTTAAATATTCATTTGGACAGAAACTAATAATTACAATTTCTAAATATTTTATTTCATGTTGTCATATTTCAAAATATGATATGATGCTAGAAGTAAGAAGGAATTCGCTCACCTTAGCTCTCATATCTCTTACTAGAACAATTTCCTAATATCTATTATTCCATTCCGTGTGAAACTGTCGCCATGAAGAAAAACATTCGAAACTAACAACTGATAACTCCGCCTCAGTCCGACGAACTTATGACGAGGTGTAATCGTGTACAGAAATATTGTTGACTTACTCCAACGATTCGCATCAAAGTTGCAAATAGAAATTGGGAATGTTAATCGATAATCGTTGTTATTGAACGTACTCCAATCACCTTTAGAATAAACAATCATCTTTTTTAGACTATTTAACCGTTACGCTTATCTCTAGTGTACATTATTTCTGGACAAACAATTCTCGGTAAGATAAGGATAGTTGCCAATTATGCTCTGTTTATATCTTCTAAATTAACTATTTAGTTATTTAGTATATTGACACGACACCAACGATTATTAAGAGAACAAGACTAGACTATAGAACAATTGATAGTTATCTAAATAATGGTAAATATTATTATGATATATATTGGTGTGTTATTGCTGTTATTTGAATGTGTCATTCAACTCATTTCGATGTGTTACCAAATCAGTCTAGTTATGTTACTGCACCTGGTCACTTGCGTAACTCCATCTGTATCGTTTTGTTACTCCAGCTGTTTCGCCCTGTTACTCCAGCTGTCTCCTTGTCTTACTACAGCAGTTTGGTTATGTTACTTCAGCTGTCTATCATTCAATCTCTTTGACTATTCTATTCTTACAAAACGAAATTTGAACTTACCTGAAGTTCTATTAATAGTTCTAAACCAAATCAAGCCCAAACTCCACGAAGGTAATACATTATAGATCTGATTACGTCATTAATTATTTATGCAGAATTAGCGAAATAACATAAAAACAATATCTGTGGTTTATTCTGGAATAACACAAATATGTTATATATGCATACACTCTACACCCGTCACCCGCGAACAGCCGCCAACTGCACCTACCGCCAACTGCACCTACCGCCAACTGTACCTACCGCCAAACTTTGATAAGGAACCGATTTCCTGCCATGATAATGTCCCCAATAATCCACCCCCCGTTAATCAGCCACCGCCAATGCTTACGCGCTATTACCGCCATACACAGACCGTGAAATGTTTTTGGTAATCTGTGAAAAATTATGTCACGATATATCAAATAGACGACGCACCAATATTTTTAAGTCAGTTGTGTATAGGGTGTGCTCATTGGTCAATACTTTCGGTAATATAACGAGAATCCACCCACTGACCCCAAAGCTATCAGCCGAACATACCTCCCCATTTAGTGAGCTCCGGTAGCCCAGCGGTTAACCCAACACTTGGTGCCAAGGGTCAAAGGTTCGATCCCAACACGAGGTCGAAACTTTTCCGGAGATTAATTTCTCGACTCACCACATCGTGGGTGGATGACCATGTTAAATGGCACTGTCGTCTCCACTGAATTATTAAAAATAAAGGGGGATGTTAAAGACCCCCTGATGAGGTAAGACACTGTGACAGTGATCACCTACAGGATATTTCGACTCCATCTTTCCGTGATGCTCTTCTGTGAGTGGTGGGGGAGGAGTAATGAAGCGAAGTAAAAGATGAAACAGCCTTCAGATATACCCACGCCGAGATTCGAACTCAGGTGGTAGTGATCTGAGGTCCAACGCTCTACCAGTTAGACCACGTGGGCGCTCTAAAGGTGAGGTTAGACTATATATATATATATATATATATATATATATATATATATATATATATATATATATATTCTGTGGATCTTACATTGATATACTGATATACTGATATATATATATATATATATATATATATATATATATATATATATTATATTTCGGAAAAACCTTTTTTTACCAATGACGTCACCACAAACATGACAATAAAAAAGATGCAAATAACAAGTTTATAAATAGTTGATCCTCAAAGAACAAGTTTATAAGTAGACGATACTCAAATCAGAAGTTGAAGTGGATCCTGAAGAGACTTTCCAATAAGTGGCATTAGTGATCTTTGGCAAAGGTCATCCAAGTTCGTAGACGATCGTGAATGTGCAAATTGATTTATATTCTAAATTCTTATCTGTAAACATAAACATTAATCAATAAAATGTTTCGATTTCCTTATCTCTGAAGATTGTAATCTTATTGTCGTCAATTTTACGACTGATAACGTTTTTTAAAACTCGTTTTTAGTCACAAGATGAACCCTGCACAAAAACTGAAGCCATTTAATATTGGCTAATTGCAAGCCAACTCCTACTTGTATTAGTTTACCTGTATTAGTTTACCTGTATTAGTTTACCTGTATTAGTTTACCTGTATTAGGTTACTTGTATTAGTTTACTTGTATTAGTTTACTTGTATTAGTTTACCTGTATTAGTTTACCTGTATTAGTTTACCTGTATTAGTTTACCTGTATTAGTTTACTTGTATTAGTTTAACTGTGTTAGTTTACCTGTATTAGTTTACATGTACTAGGTTACCTGTATTAATTTACCTGTATTAGTTTTTATTCAAAAACAATAGGTAGTTTTTCTAGCTATTTTAATTAACAGTGAGAAATTAGTGACTACGAATACTGATGACTTCGTGATGTTTTGAAGTTCGATTTGTCCTCAAGACAGAATACTTCCATTAGGGTGATGTCGGGACATGAAGAATCCGGATTTGTGACTTTGGCGATGACGCAATTTAGATGGTAAAATATTGTATTATATACGTCATCTGCGATATGATATACATGTAGAGAATACATACATGTAGGAAAATATGACACCATCTCTATAGCAAAATTTGATACCATCTTAATAAAATATCACATCATCTATATATCAAAATATGACACCAGCTACTTAGTAAAATATGACACCATCTCTGTGTCGAATAAGCGACAGCTTGGGGATTCTCCTTGAACGACAAAGCCAGCATCTAAATAGGAAATTGTCCATATTCTTCTATTTCTAGATTCATTTTAGGTGTTTTGATAATTTTAGAAACACTCTATGCTCTCATCAGTAACAAATCAGTTGTTTATTTTACGACACTGATCAGTAAACATTATGACCTTTTCCTTCATTCGAAATCTAACACCTCAAATTCCATGATAAAGTCAGAGCAGACATTTATCCGGTTCGATATGTCACTCAAATGAAGTGATAGTCAACAATTGTAGTCCTGTTTGGCTAAATATATTAAAAAAACGTTAGTTAATCGAAAATATGAATAATTGTCTTTAAAAATGAAAAGCATCCACTTTGAAATTCTGCCATCTTAGGTCAATAACTAAACGAAATATATAGCCGTCGTGCTAGATTCTAAAAATAACGTGAGAAGATTAACAAAACTATTAGATTATCAGTGTTTCTTTGTTCGTATCGTGTTTTATTTTGAGAAACAACGACGAACACTTTCTAAAACGACAACCAATTTGGGAAAAGCCATTTGACTCGAAAGATAGATTTATTCAGGCCCTCAAACTGACAAACTCAATCAATTCCCTCCTTAGTAAATTCATATTAAATGAGACTATACTAAGACGTTATGATTTTTAGTTATCATGACGTTTAAAGAATAAACATAGCTCAGTATTTTCACTTTAGGGTTAACATCTACAATTGAACATTAAGACTACATTTTGTTTATGACACTACGGTATTATATTATAAAGACTCTACCTCTGCTGTTCAGATTTTACATATATATATTTCGTTACTATTGATAACTAGTAACTGTCAAAATACACATAAAAGACAAGATTCAACAACTGTAACTCATCATATTTGTCACAAATGATGGAGAAAGATAGGTTACCTTACTGCCGAGTAATATCTGTATTTTATTAGCATATTCCTGAGTTTCCAGGAGCCCAACCAGCAGGGCCGTCTGAATGCTTGTGCACGCTAGTCACTTGCCCAGGCGCCCCACGAGGATAGGGACCCCGTACTAATATATATATATGTTGTGACTTGCTGTCAATAAATAACTAACTATCTTATACTAAACTATCAATATTTCTTACTATATTACAAATGGACATTGGTATTAGTATCTGATGTAATATCAAGGTCACCTCTATAACCTCACGTACATATATGTGTACCGATCTCGACCATTTACATTTTTATACTCGTGGCTCCAAACGTCATTAAAATATAATTTCGGTGATAATATGTTGTCGTCGTGTATTTTTAGTAATTAACATGTCTCTTCTTGTCTTCGTACAATAATCTGTTATAAATAATAGTCCAGTTTTATTTATATATATATATATATATATATATATATATATATATATTTGTCTAATTGTGGGTTTAGGGGATAATTTTAAAAAAAAGATTGCTTTATACTAGGTGATTATGGTGAAGATTTGTTATGTTAATTAGGATTAATTAAAGTGTTTTAGTCATAACAACAACAACAGAAAAAACAACAACAACAGACCTTATCAATATACCCTCAGATGACCCCCGCCCCACTATACCCGTGTCACCACATGAAGCCGCCATTCCAGACAGTTTTGACACACGGCAATAACATATCCGGAATCTCCCCCCCCCGCCCCAATCCATAACAAAACCAGATATTGGTACATGATATACTTCAGAGAACCTGTCTAGTTGTCCTCAAATTGATGAATGAATGTGAATATGATAATTTATTGATTTATTATAAAAGTTTAAGTTTTTATTAGAGACGAGTTACTTCTATATGAAATTTTACAGGATAATCCTTTTGGTTAACAAGATTTTCCAAAAGGGACATTATATTCGAGATGGATGGATAGATGGATGGATGACGACACATCGGCATTATATTCAAGACGCTTTCCTTATAAATCTAAATTTTCACATAAACTTTAAAACCGGAAGCACGTGAGAATATGTCAATATAACGAATAATGTCCGACATCAGTAAACTATTTATGCCAATCTTTGACGACAATATGTTTTTCATTCAAAGACGGATTCTCGCAAATGTAATACTTTAAATTAGTCATAACTACTAAATATTGGACACATAGTATTTTGATTACCTCTTATTGACCCATATGTATGTTTGTTTTTGGGTCAGGTTAATGATATTTGTCATTTGTATTGTTTAATTTTATTCTAGACCTGGAAAAATCCAGGACTAAATGGTACATTCCAGTAAAGTACTCTCTCTCTCTCTCTCTCTCTCTCTCTCTCTCTCTATCTATCTATCTCTCTATCTATCTATCTCTCTATCTATCTATCTATCTATCTATCTATATCTATCTGTCTATCTATCTATCTATCTATATATATATATATATATATATATATATATATAAACTCTCGTTTAAGGTGATATAACAACATATGTGACGTAATACAAGCAAAACATTCTATTATCATTTTAAGAGATTCCTAATTTAGAAGAACTCTTCAGGAACATAAAAACTTTTGCTAAAATAATTTTTTCTAATCTGATTAAAAACGATTTTTCGAACTTTTTGTGATCAGCGGTCACCGATCTAGCTTATAAGTGACGTAGATCGATTTACTCTGACGTCACACCGATCAATCGATGTCAATGCTCTGGATCTGCATGGCGTCACCGGAAGTGGGTCCTAGCTCTGCCGGGGTGAAGGTCGTGTAGCGGATGTGGACAAAGAAGTGGCGAAGCCGTTTATGCCGAAAGGAATGGATATAAAAGTCTAGTCTTAGAAATCTCTACTGGCCGATTTCTATGAACCACGGAGTAACGTAGCTGGCGATATTGACAGCCATATAGAAGGTGATATTAACATATATCGCAGATCGGCGAATATCACGCGCCTGGTGAATGGTAGCCGCAGATAAGTCGATAATTACCAATAAAAAAATTATTTCTGTTGATCGGTTAATTGAGAAGTGTCAAGAAAATGGATGAAAATAGTAGTAACGATATTTTGATGTCAGTAATGACTTATTGTGATGCTAAATCTCACGAGTCACCATTTATACAATGTCAAGACCAGGTCTTAACATTTTGTTTGCGGGGTTAGATTCTGTTGAGATTTATCACAGACCAACTCGGGGACGTGTTTCAGCGGGAACGATCGTTGTCGTTCTTGTTAGTTTCCCTGATGAGTTGTCTAGGTGCTTGAATTACGATTGGTGATTCGTTTATTCACTGCCGAGTACCGACACGCACGCATGCACGCACGCATGCACCCACACGCACACAGAGAGAGGGAGAGAGAGAGATTCACCTAATTATATGTAAAAACTACATCCAACACTCACTTGAGTAATGTATTTTGTAGCTGGCTCCCCCTGTCGGCTGATATGTTACGATTACGTGACGATGATGAATGATTTTTTACCTCGCCCTCCACATTTGATATTCCTAAAAAATGTGGCTCTAAAATACGTTATTTGTAAGACCACTAGTGGCTAAAATATATTATTGAAGCGTGTTTGATGATTGATGTTTTACGGCCACTTTTGTCCACATGGTAGTCTAAATGGGCCGAGCGACCTCCAAAGGTAATGAAGTGAAGTCAAATATAAAGCACCCTTCAGATATGCCCACGCCGAGATTCGAACACGGGTGGTAGCGATCTCTGATCCAACACGCTACCGTTAGACCACGGAGGCGCCCTGAGGTGTATATCTGAAATAAGAACAACTCTATTGTAAATAACAAACACCCAAAAACAACCAAAAAGGAACATAAATTATCATAATTTATAACAACTAGATCACGTGAACTAAATGTTGTACAATAAAATGCCGAAATGAGGACAATATTTAATAATTAATCAGCCATACGGTGTCACGATTGCTAATTTACATATGGAAATGTCTCATATAGGTTCTTTGATATTAAACTAAAGTAAATACATTCCCAGATAATAGTTGTGATATTTAGAACAATAAATATATTAAACTTCATGTCATAGGAGAGCATGAGAGGGGGGGGGGGATGCCGTCCGACTTCGTTTAACCCAGTTAGAACATATTTTGTAACACGTTAATTACCTCATGAAATATCAAGTGTTTAATGTTCTCAATACCTTCAGCTGGTATTTTATAGGGTAATAAACTTGTTTACTCATTCTTTTTGAACTATTAAGAGCCGTATTAAGGGATATTATGACATATTAAAAATATTAAAGATCGTCATCAAATAGTCTCTTCTCGTAGTTCTCTTTTGTATTAAATAATATTCACATCTTTATGTGATCACTTAACTACTTAAATGGGTCCCTTTGTAATGACGCTTATTGAAAAGTTGTAATTGTTATTATTATCATCATTATCATCATCCACACACACTCACAGACACACACACAGACACACACACGCGCGCGCACACGCACGCACTCACACACGCACACATTATGAAAAGTCGCCACTATGAATCAGTCCCCTAAAGAAACGTCCAGTTTGAATTCACGGCTCGAGATTCTCTATGCCTGTGCCTTATTATACACAGCTAACACACACACAGACACACACACACACATATATATATGTATATATATACACATACGCACAGACACACAAACACACACATACACGCACACAATGTCGGTCAAATACCGCTATTCCAACTACCAAATGTTGCTGTTCAAAACAATGCGATATTATTATTAGTGGTAGTATACTAGTATTAGTGTGAGTAGTCGTAGTAGTAGTGGTAGAGTAGTAGTGGTAGTAGTAGTAGTGGTAGTAGTAGTAGAGTATTAGTAGTAGTGGTAGTAGTAGTGGTAATTGTTATTTTAACTGCTCATTTGACGCCCTATATTATCGCCCGCTCCAGTGTTTCCCATAAGAACTCGGTTTTTGCTTGTGTATGTTTTGTTTTATTTTATTTTTTTTATTTAAATTTTTCACTTATTTTATTTCTATAATTATAATGAATTATAGTATATATCAGTTGCTTGCATTACGACCCTATGGTGATAATACCATTTGTTTAGCGATTCGCCCACGTAGTGGAAAACATCCAAAGCAGATTGGGTCTGATGCCAGTAATTTGATCACTGTGCCAATAACACCATATAATGGGACAAACTGTAAAAATGTAAGTATTGGTCTTATTAACTGTCAGTCGATCTGTAATAAATCTGATGAAATATCTGATGTTGTTGGGGTATGGATCTTGGTGCTTTTTTGTCATAACAAAACTTGGCTGACTGGTAATGTTTCGACCAGAAAATTTTTGATGTGACTTCCCGCTGGATATTCATTCCACCATGCAGCTCGGGTTCACAAAAAAAAGGGGGGGAGTCGGCATTCTTCTCCGTGATTCTTTGGGAAATGTGAAACCCATTTGCGTTTTCAGGCTAAGTCTTTTGAAAATTACCAACTGACCCTTTTTATCTGGGGGGGTAAGTGTTTTTGTAGCTATTATCTACTGATTACACCCCACTAAGAAAAAAGGCCTGAAAGCAGCAGATTTCTTCAAGGAATTTTCGGGAAATTTTTTGACTCTCCTGCTACCAAGAGTGGTCATCTGTTTATCTTAGGTGATTTTTAATATACATTGGGATTGCCAGAGGAATGCAGATACCAAACAACTGGCTGACATTCTTAGATCTGCCAATCTCAGGCAGCATGTCCAAGAAAAACACAAAACATGGTCACATTTTAGATCTTGTCATCTCCCGTGATGATGACAATTTGATTAAAGGGGGGTGTCTGTGTCTTCCATGCTGTCTGATATTTCCTTGTTGACATTAATTATCTTTACAGAAACAATCTGTTTCAACTAAAAATTTTTTCATATAAAATAAAATCAATTGACAAGGAGGCTTTTCTTGCTGATCTGGAGTCTTTTCTGGTATTGGATCCACCGGATGATGTGGATCATCTGGTGGATCTCTATGATAATACATTGAGAGACATTGTAGATCAACATGCACCTTTAAAAAAGGGAAAAGCCAAGCAGACCAATGCTTCCATGGTATAATAAGAACATACAGGCTGCAAAGAGACACAGAAGGTATTGTGAGCGTCTGTGAATCAGGACCAGTTTGTGTGTTCATTTTGGGAAAAGTTCAAGGTCAGTAAAATTTTGTTAAAAATACCCGGTAAATTTTAAAAATAAAAGAAAGATCAAAGCATCCAAGGAAATCAAAGGACTGCCCGGGGAATAACGTATTAAAAAAATAAACTGTCCCCCAAATAATATCAATCAGATAAAGATATTTCCCCCTTTTTTTAATTCTTTGTCCAAAATATTAAATATACATAGTGGGTTCCAGTCCGGGGACCTTATCACAGGGTACCCATTGGTAGAAGAGTCCTGCATATCCATAAAGGATACATTTGGGCCCTTTTTAAAAGACTGATATCAGACAGTTCTAAAAACATCTAATGTTTCTTTTGCAGTTGACCCTATGCCTACATGGTTTGAAAGATTTTGGATGTTCTGATCCTAATTAAA
>JAODUP010001229.1:72500-85432 GCA_025642065.1 Paralvinella palmiformis
GTAGAACTCGTATTACAACAGGAGTCAAGCGGCTTGTTCAGGTAGCAATCCGGTCTGTGTTAAGGTAAGATAATAGTCTTTAATACATTTACTAAGAGCATGCCAATCTAACACAAGACTCTACAAGGAAATGTTAGTTAAGCAGCCAAGTATTATGTGATTATGTGTGTGCGTGCGTGCATACTTGCCAGTGTGCCTGTGTCTCTCTCTGCTTGTGTCTGTATATGCGTATGTGCTTAGCCCACCTGTGCTGAGCCCACCTGTTCTCACCTCACTGTCTGCGATATCATTACCGAGTTCGGTTTTGTAGGAGTGACGCGTACTCGCACGCACGCGCGGCGCACTAACGAACGACATAGGCGCCTTAGCAACGATAGACAAACACAAAGTAGGGCGATAATTGGACAATGGAGAGACAATGCTTCGCCGCTGACGTCACATTGACGGCATCGCGACACAACTACGCAACTATCCCTACCACCGGAAGCCAATAAGCCGCCATATTGGATCATTGCTTAGCGGCATCGAAAAGATCGGCCGTCCTCAGACAAACAGTGGACGAGCGAATATCTTCTGGATAGTTTACTTGTGTTATAGTGATCGTTTCTGGATCCCTGGATAACTCCGGCGTCTCGTTGTAGCATCCGGAATCCGGATAATTTCCGTTCGGGATACATCCGGCTCTTCGATGGGAGGTGAACAACAACAGATGAACATGTCGTCGGTATACGATAATGTGGTATCTGTCATCTCTAAATCTCCGGATCAAAGATCTATGACGGAAGTGGGATCTTTGTTGCCGTGGTTCAAGAAAAAATCGGATGTCTTCCGTTCGTTGCCACAAGGTGAGTGCGGTGTGTGTGTGTGTGTGTGTGTGTGCGTGCGCGTGCACGTGGGTGTATGTGTGTCTATTTTTTCTGTCTGTTTGATATGTCTCTCACTTATTTTATTCGAATGATTGATTACTGAACTTTCTCTCCGTATTAGCATTTTTCAGGAGAATTAATCTTCTTTAACCTAATATACCCATTATGAATAATAATAATAATAATAATAATAACGTTAACTTATAAAGCAACTTTACTAGCTTGAGCCATTCGGAAACGTTGTACATTAATACCTCGAAAAATTGGAATCTAGAATTTGAAAATGTTCTCCGATAGATATTTTTTATTACAAACAAAAACACTCTGTATTATGTAAGCGTTAAAACAGACTGTACGGGTCTTTTTGGCGATCAAGAGTTTATACTGTAACTTGTTCTGTTTAGCTGATAGCGCGTATAACTGAGTGTTTACTGTATACTGTCGTCAGCTAATACTATACTCGTCATTAAGGCGCTATATCGATATAATGATATAATGCACTTAGAGAGCTTTGTGAATCTCTCAGTTCGCCAGTAACTGGGTCGTCTTAAGCCTTTCTTATATTTAATGTGCGTAAAATGTGTCCCGAACATAAAATATGGCACATTCTGCGTGTTGGATGTTATATGCTATAAGTTGAGTTGTACCTATATTACGTGTCACATATAATTTGTATGACATCAAAACTATTTTTCTTTGATGATATTTTATTTACGATGGGCTTTTGTCAATGGTGATAATGATGATGGTCATGATGATGATGATGATGATGATGATGATGATATTAATACTAATATCATGATCATCATAATCATCATGATAATAATAATAATAACAATAATACTTTAATATCATCACCATCATCGTCATCATCAATCCTCCTGACGTTTCTTTGGTTAATCAATGTTCAAGTTGATGTCACACAAAGCCTATATTAAGTTACCCCCCCCCCACGCCCCTCCCCCCCACGCCCCTCCCCCCCCTCTCTCCGTGTCACATGAACCTGAGAATCTAGTGATAAAATCTTTTCCTATTTTGTAGGATTTTATGTTGTAATAATGATAAAAATATATAAATGGGCATAATCATAATAAAATAGGTCATCAATAATTAATAATTGACCTCATTAAAATATTATTTGTATTGGTGATTTAATGACCATGTGTGTGGCAGTCGAGTCAAACGTCACGGGTTCGATTCTCGCTAGACATCCACAATATTGCAGATCGATTCAGCCATTAATCGCGCTCGCCTCGCAACATAGTGGGTGGTTGACGGCACCAAATGAGACTGTGGTTTAGTAAAGACGTTGTATCCACGTTTAATTAACGTTCTAGCAGCTTGTCGGTAGAGAAGACCAAACAATGATACGTTAACTGTAAGGAGTTTATTTATTTTTGGTTCGTTTAGAACTAAAAGTGGTTTTTATTTCGGTTCTAAATGGTTCTATGTCGACATTATCGTCGACTTAATGCCAACAAGAGAATGTCATCGTTAGTTGACATTAAGTTATTGTGTATTAGTCGAGTAATCTTATTGGTTAATCAGACTGATGACGTAATCCTTCTATTGTTGACAAATTGGTTTTCTGATGACCTCATCATACAATATGTAACATAATAATTGTAATAATAATAATAACGAGAAGTAGAAGAACGAAAGTACATACGAACCAGATTTTACTTTGTTATAAAAGACAGAAACTGAACACACACACACACACACACTCACACACATACACACACACACACACACAGTTGTAATCGTTGAAATAATGATATGTGCCAGATAAAGGAATAATTTTAAACATTTTTATCCCTTTATTTTGTGCCTAACTGTGTCTATGTCAAAAGTTGAGCTTAATATTAGGTCACCTCATTTTTAAATAATGTCTGTGGTGTTTAAAATAAATTAAAAATAATATCAACAAATAGAGACGTGTTTCTAATAGAATTAATATAATGATGGCATAAAGTTTCCTGGATATTACGATTTATTAATATTTTAGGTACTAATTAAAATATTATCTATCAGTTTTAAAATTACACTACTATTTATCACTAGTATATTAAGATCCATATATTTGGTATAAATTATTATTGTTATTGTTATTGTTGTTGTTGTAGAAGGGGTCTTACTTCCGAACCCTCTTCGTAAACCTGTTGCTAATAACTCTTAATGAAGAACTGTGTTTATGTACGTTTAACGGTGTGTGTGTGTGTGTGTGTGTGTGTGTGTTTGTGTGTGTGTGTGTGTGTGTGTGTGTGTGTGTGTGTGTGTGTGTGTGTGTGTGTGTGTGTGTGTGTGTGTGTGTGTGTGTGTGTGTGTGTGTGTGTGTGTGTGTGGTCTGTTTATGTAAAACCCTTATATCATTTATAACTTGTTATTGTTTCAGATGTCTTAAATGACATCATCAGAAATTGTTCATTCGAAACCAGACCTCGCGATTACGTCATCATCAAGCAGGGTACAAAGGGAGACTGGTAAGTAAAGACGCAGAAAGTGATGACGTGCTATACAATTCCGGGATTTATTTCAAAATATAAAATTATTAAATTCTAAATATTTTGTCATTAACACTCTCTTTCCGGATTAACGCCCTACAAATATCGCCATCCATGGAAATGATAAACAAAAACCGGTTTTCTGTTGTAATAAATTTCTGTTTTCATAAACTTTATCACTTTGTTTTTACGAATGCCTCTCCACATGATTATCGGCAGAACAATAGCTGAAAAAGAGTCAAATACTAAAATAAATTATGAATATTTAAAATACTTGGCACGCTTGTGGGGACTTAAAACGGTTATCATCATATGTAAACATTGGAAGTATATTAGCATACAGACAAAGGTGTTTACGGATATATATATATATATATATATATATATATATATATATATATATTCAAATATTTATTATAGTAGAATACACGGAATATTGGTATCTCCCTTATTATAATATGCGAAATTACCTATTGCACAGTGATTATTTTAATAAGAGACAGTATTCAATATATCCAGAGAGGACACTGAATGGCCTAACATTCATCAATCAGTATATCCAGAGAGTGTGTACACTTGACGTGGTACGTAGCTCACACTACCTGGGGTCAGTGACCGTCATATCTGGAGACAATATTTAATATTACAGGAGACAGTGTTCCTGGACAGTGCTAACAGTTTCATGTAACAGAGCTCACAGACGTCAGTAATATTTAGATCAGGGGACTGGTTTCAGATTATCAGGCGACAGTGCTGTGTCAAGGAACAACATTTACTGAACCACATACAGTGAGCTCACCATACCGTAATGTAATGGTAGTGATACCATAGTGATGGTATTATGTCATGCCAAGATACCGTCATGTCATAAACTATGGAACAATGTTAACGATAGCAAAGGATAGCTATCGCCATAAAACGATATACAGTGCTCGGCGTCCATTAGCCAACTAAACATTGTATAAACAACTGATTTACAATTAGCCATTGACCGTGTATATATAAATATAGATGAGTGGTCTACATTAAGGCATGTAACATCATATGTACGACCTCATCGGTTACAGATTAGGACTTTCTTACTCATGGTCATGCTGTACGAGAGATCGCAGGTTCGAATCCCACCCGTCACACTATAGGAGGAGTGTTTCTCCGCCGAATATGGCATCTATTGTAAATTCAAATTTTATTTACAATTCGTCCGCGTGGTGAAACAGTAAATTACAGACCATATGCGTCTCCCTCATTTGAGGAAGCCAATCCGCGTAAAATAACTACCATTTTGCACAATAAACTTTATCTTGATAATGGAGATATCGATTTTTTTACCTTTGAAGCTTCAACAAGTAGAGTCTCCTTCATTTTCTATCCTGAAGCGACATCAGACATCCTAATTCTTTGTCTATTTAGCTAACTAGGTGTAACAAAGTAGTCGGAAAACATCAGTGAGCTCCGGTGGCCTAGCGGTTAAGCACTCGGCACTTGGTGTCAACGGTCGCAGGATTAATTTCTCGGCTCACTACATCGTGGGTGGATGACCACGTTAAATGGCGCTGCCGTCTCCACTGAATTATTTAAAATAAAGGGGGACGTTAAAAACCCCCTGAGGACGTAAAACACTCTGGCAGTGACCACCCTCAGGTTATTTCGGCTCCATCTTTCCGTACTGCTCCCCTGTGAGTGGTGGGGGAGGAGGCTTCTCAACCACTCCAACATAGAGGCTGTGCTGATTAAGCGACAGCCTGGGGATTCTCCCCGAACAACAAAACCAAACCAACCAAAACATCAACATCTCATAGTTTATATTTTGTTCCCGTGTAGTAGGTTGAATAAATCTGGATTACCTTTTGTGTTTCGGATAATTCGAAGAGTGAAATTATTTCATGACAAATTTAATCAAATGTCACCCAGATAATCCGAACTAAAATATCATCATAACGACAACTTAACGAAAAAGCAAAGGATTGATGACAACTTGGGTGTTTTTTCGAGATGACAGTCGTGTTTTTACAAGATGACAGTCCGACTGAAATTGAACCAAATGAAAAGGCAGCTTTTCGTCAGTCGTCAATCATCCCGATTTCGTTCATGAAATCATCATGTTTATAAAAAACCTTGTTACTAAGACACTTCTACACGTGAACGATGATATTTCTGAACAAACGACCTCCTCTTAACATTTATGTCTCGAATATCCTCGGCGTAATCGAAGATGTTACGATTTGAGCAAACACTGTCTACTTCTCGCGTATCCTAATCTCTACCAGATAAGAGGCTTTTATCGTCCCAAAAGAGTTCGGTTCTTGGGATATTTACAATCAGTACTCAAGTAGAAGGGCCGAGTCTGGAGGAAGTTGGCCAAATTGTAAATATCAGAAAGTAGAGTCGACCATTCACATCAAATACGAGCTCTTATTCTTTATTTGCGATACGAATCGGCCTAATATAATTATAATGTAATGATTTTATTTACAAAAAAACGTTGAAGACTAAAGGTTGATGGTTGAATGGGGTCATGATGATAGTGACACCTGACTGAAGGTTGGTGATTGGATGGAGTCATAATTTATGTGACACGTGAATGAAGGTTGATGATTACACGTTGACATAAGGGACGTGACATACCCCAATAACAAAGTGACACGTGACACCCCGACAGTTCAGCGGTAAGAGTATTGCTCCACAAATCTCCAAGTTGTGGGTTCGAATCCGACTCATACCTGCGATTATATGGTTGTTTATCAAGGGATTCTCCTCTCCGATAAACATCACAGATGTAACCATAATAACAGTAATAACAATAGTGGTATCAACCCATAATAACAGTAATAGAAAAAGTGGTATCAACCAAAAACAACAGTAATAACAATAGTGGTATCAACCCATAATAACAGTAATAACAATGGTGGTATCAACCCATGATAACAGTAATAACAATTGTGGTATCAGCATAATAACAGTAATAACAATAGTGGTATCAACCCATAATAACAGTAATAACAATAGTGGTATCAACCCATAATAAAAGTAATAACAATAGTGGTATCAACCCATAATAACAGTAATAAAAAAGTGGTATCAACCAAAAACAACAGTAATAACAATAGTGGTATCAACCCATAATAACAGTAATAACAATGGTGGTATCAACCCATAATAACAGTAATAACAATTGTGGTATCAGCATAATATCAGTAATAACAATAGTGGTATCAACCCATAATAATAGTAATAACAATAGTGGTATCAACCCATAATAATAGTAATAACAATAGTGGTATCAACCCATAATAAAAGTAATAACAATAGTGGTATCAACCCATAATAACAGTAATAATAATTGTGCTATCACCATAATAACAGTAATAACAATAGTGGTATCAACCCATAATAACAGTAATAAAAAAGTGGTATCAACCAAAAACAACAGTAATAACAATAGTGGTATCAACCCATAATAACAGTAATAAACTTTATAACATTGATAGGGTAAGCACGGCAACAATATCTTGTAGTGATAGACGCAATGACATGCTTTTATAACATGACACACAACACACACAAACGCGCGCGCATATATCTATATATATATATATATATATATATATATATATATATAGAGAGAGAGAGAGAGAGAGAGAGAGTGTGTGTGTGTGTGTGTGTGTGTGTGTGACACTCACTACAGTCATATGACACTAACAACAGTCATACGACACTAACAACAGTCATATGACACTAACAACAGTCATGCGACACTAACAACAGTCATATGACACTAGCAACAGTCATATGACACTAGCAAGTCAAGCTCAATGGTTGATCTATTTTTTTCTTTCTCAAAATTCTACTCCCATCTTCTTTAGTTCTTGTATCTATTGAACGCTGGTGACGAAGTAGACAATTATGGATGAAGTGATAAGTGTTCTCTTACAGAAGCTTGTCTTAGATATGACAGAAAGTCCATGTCTCTGCAGCATCACCGTCATCATCACCCTCACTCTCTAATTATGGTGATGGAGATTATAATATTGACGACGAGTCTTATATCACGTGATGTTGTTGTTTTGCAGTGGACTAAATAAAAACAGCGACACATTAACTTAATGAGGCGAATTGAAAGATGAAACACCACTCAGACCCGTATCGCTTAAAGTAGATGACGTTCCAGATATTAATATTTTAGTAGGTGAGCGATAATAGGGTAGTTATAATGAAAAAAATATGGATATATCTCGACAATAATAATGATCACATACGGCTCTAAATGGTGATACTATATTACGTTAACAGTGACTTTTATACATGTGCAGGATTATAAGTGAGTCATAATTCAGGTAGGAATGTGTTGATCGTCAAACATGAGCTAGGTGTTTAGATATTGACAGACAATAATAATTACCTATCAACTCAAATGTTGACCTCAAGTGGGAGGTCAATAGGTTGTTACCTATTTATTTGTATATATGCAAATAGGCACACACAGATTCCCCCCTCTTGTTGACTACATATATCATTTCTCAATATGCCAAACACTGACTGCCTGACTGACTGACTGACTGACTGACTCACTCACTCACTCACTCAACGAGGTGTGAATTAATACAGCTGGGCGATATTAGAGATATGTCCACCCTGACTCCCTTCCCCCCGTAGATGGACGATAATAGATCCAGGTCGCCATCGACATTTCCACAAAGGCCGAGAAAAACAGTAATCATATCACGTGACAAAAAACAAACGATTTTTATAATGTTTATAACAATGACGTCAGAACCGGTCGAACAAGGAAAACCAGGCGAATGACTAGATAGGCATCCGGTAATCGTGATCCAGATGTCGGTATATCCGGATATCGTATACGTCATAGCTCTGGACCAGATTTAACAACCGTAATAATGACGTCTTTGTCCGGGCATCAATAAAATAAACATCTAGTTTGTACCATAATGGGGATGCCATAGTTTAACATTGACATCCAGCCCTCTCACTTGATCAGCTCGGTAAATAATGACATCCGGGTTATTCCCGAGATAAAACGTGAACGTTGATTGGTTCGACCATAAATATATTGGAATAGGGTAAAAGTGTTTTAGGTTTATGTGTACTTATGATACTATATAAGTTCGTACAGCTGAAGATCTGGATCAGGGTATCGGATCTTCCAGATCCATAACAGTAATGAATCAGGTTGTTCGCTAATCTTATATAATGAAATATATCATTGAAAGGTTTTCTTTAAAAGATTTTTTAGAAATTTAGAAAAGTTGAAATATCTTTTAGAAGTTTTAAAGGATTGGTATATGCCTTATATAATACATTCTGATCGTACCAATTCGATCATGTGATTGACGAAGGGTCAGCGAGTACTTTGGTCAGCCTCTGACACAATGTGATTGTCTGGGAATTATATGAATTATCACTTGCCCAAAACCGATCCACGCAGCTGATCACACACGCGCGCGCGTGTGCTCACACATATACACGCACTCGTACGCGCACACACATAAGACAAGACAATTTGCGATTTTCCGGTGTCATCGTTGTCCTCTTCCACAAATAGATCAATCAAGTTGTTAAATCATCTCCTATATAACATGTCTGTTATTGTCTATATTCCGACAGCTTCTACATCATTTTACGTGGTTCAGTCTCCATTTACATCAACAATCTCATATCTGATGAGGAAGATGAGGCGAAGATTGCCGATTATTACCGAAACGAGTCGGATTTTATCGACGACAAAGGCGAACTAGACCGAAGTAAATTTGGAAACTTTATCGTACAATTTGGTAAGTTTAAATTAAATGATGGCCAATCGATGTGTATAACTTTATACGTGTATAGGGTGCTGATGGGTGTTGGGTGGTGTTGGGTGGTGTTGCTGACGGGGGTTGGAGTTGGGTTATGATGGTAGGATCTGTCGTTATATACCATGTCGTTATATCGCCATTCAATAACACACCTAAACTAAAATAGGTGCCATTATTATTATTATTATTATTATTATTATTATTATTATTACTAACAGAAACTATCGGCCAATACTTGTCTCTGATTTATCGTTTACTAGCTGATATGACAATATTTATATTAATATCTTTGGCAATTATTACTTAATCTCAGATACAAAGAAATGGGTCATCATTTATTATTATTAATATTTTGGGTTTTGGTAAACAATCTATATCTTATTTATTTAATTCATTCTTACTCAATTTGAAACAGTTTTTGAAACGATATGACGATGTGGTGTTTAATAAATGTATTAATATTCAGTAATCATCGCTTCCCGAATATTGACACAATTTATCTCGTAACAGATTAAATTACTCCCACTAATTCAAATTTCCCCGAAAAATAGAATATAAATAAACTTTATTTTATATATATATATATATATATATATATATGTATATGCCAACGCCCCTCTCCACCTTCTATCAGTGACAGGGAAGAGTTTTGGAGAGTTGGCCCTCATCAATAAGAATACAGTACGTAATGCCTCCATCATAGCGGATGAGAGTACAGATTTGTTGGTTGTGAACAAGGAACTCTATGATAGATCGCTGAAGGCAGCACAAGAGGCCGAATTTAACGACAGGAACAACTTTGTCAAATATCAT
This sequence comes from Paralvinella palmiformis, assembly GCA_025642065.1. NCBI lineage: Eukaryota > Metazoa > Annelida > Polychaeta > Terebellida > Alvinellidae > Paralvinella > Paralvinella palmiformis. Next base: position 82,494 of record JAODUP010001229.1, read on the forward strand.
CCTTTCTTCAGTGAATGGTCACCAAAACACAAGAAACAGTTGGCTATGAGTCTGGAAAAATCGAAGTATCCGTTTGAGGGACACATCTGCCGACAGGGGGAGCCAGCTATGAGATTGTACTTTATGCTCAGGTGGGTATTGAGATGACGACGACGACGACGATGATGATAACGATGCATTCTCAGATCCTCTCTCTCTCTCTCTCTCTCTCTCTATATATATATATATATATATATATATATATATATATATGTGTGTGTGTGTGTGTGTGTGTGTGTGTGTGTGTGTGTGTGTGTGTGTGTGTGTGTGTGTGTGTGTGTGTGTGTGTGTGTGTGTGTGTGCGTGTGTGCCTGTATATGTGTATGCGCGTGTGCGTGCGTATGCGTGCGTCAGTCCCCCGATGAACCTATAAGAGGTTGCTTTCCCGATTTGTAAATGTCTGTGCCAGTGCCCTATCTCACACTGCTTAAACAAACACACATATAACTAACAATTCGAATATATATGTTCTGATTATTCCAGAGGTCAAGCCAAGATCCAATTAGATCCGTCTCAACATCAATCCCAATATTCACATCTTTATCCTTTACAAGATCCCGAAGACATCCTAGCCAGAGAGGAGTTAGAACAGGATTGTTTACCTTGGTAACTATATCCCGAATTTATAATAATTTGTAATAACTTGATGCGCGTTTGTTTTGTCTATTATTATTATTATTATTATTATTATTATTATTATTAAAGTAAATTTCATCTGTTACTAGTTTTCCATCCAGGAAAAAGGAACCGTCTACTGTCATCAACGAGAAGTCAGTTGTGTTAGCTCCTTCAGCACAGAGAGTTAGAGAACGAGCCAAGAAGTTAACTGAACTAAGTATTGTAGGAGAAAGAGAGGTCATAGGTTAATATACTGGTTTTCTCTTTCGGAGGTGGGGGGGGGGTATGACGTGCTACTCTATATATTTGTTTATTATCTACTTATCTAGTACTTATTAATTATTATATTCCTTGTGTCTGTCTCTGATGTCATCGACATATCTGTGTCTTTTTCGGATGTTTTGGTGGGACTCGCATCTCGACCAGAACTTTAAACAAGATGTTTAAATATATGCTAAACAATAACTGATTCATTCAGTCCGTCTGTATGTATATGTGTCTGTCTGTTTATTCGATTGTGTGTATGTATGCATGTACTAGTTTATAGCAGATGTATGTATATATGGATGTATTCAGGTACCTCTCTCTCTCTCTCTCTCTCTCTCTCTCTCTCTCTCTGTTTGTCTCACCCCCCCTCCCTTTCTCCTCCCCTCTCGTTTTTTATCTTTTGTCTTCATTCTTGCCTGATCTTTAATATCTATTTCTCTCTATTTTTGTCCCTTTCATTAATAAACAAAAGACACGATCAAAGTTACCACTTTATTACTTTGATAAAGAATCCTACCTATTTTAAACCGATAATTCAAATTGACCTTCATTAATCTATATTAATAAAATCGAATGTATGTTGTTGTTGTTGTTTTGTTTGTGCGTTGTTGTTATTGTTGTTTTGTGTATATTTGTGTGTTCGGAAACATTCGGACAAAACAATCTTAAACGACGGTGAATATGACATTAATTGGGAGTATGATTTGGGAGTATGATGTTTATTGATTAAAACTCCTTATTATTATTATTATTATTATTGTAAACCCTTAATAATAAAGATGAAAGGCCCAGTAAATTTTAAAGCGAAAAGCATGTTTTTCCTATTTTTCAGGAGACGCTGAATTTGTCTTGGAATTAAAATCCTATTTACACAGCGTCGAGTGTACTGAAGCATGTGAGGTGTATCTATTAGAGATGAAGAATTATGAACGTTTAGTGTTAAAGAAAAATCCCAAAACTGTCGACATGTTGAGAGAACACGCTCAGGTGAAATTGAGGGGACGAATAAGGTAGGTGTTAATATGGGGGGGGTGTATGGAGAATGTGTGTGTGTTCGCGTGTGTTTGTATATATATAGGTGTCTGAGTGTATGTGTATGTATGCGCGTATGTATGTATATGGATGTATCTGTATGTATGTATATGGGTGTATGTATGTACGTACGTACGAACATACGTATGTATATGTAAGTATATATATATATATATATATATATATGTGTGTGTGTGTGTGTGTGTGTGTGTGTGTGTGTGTGTGTGTGTGTGTGTGTGTGTGTGTGTGTGTGTGTGTGTGTGTGTGTGTGTGTGTGTGTGTGTGTTATAAAGATAGTTAAGGCGCTGGCACAGGTGTTATACTTTCATTCAAACAACAATTAACTCCAAACTGATTTTTAAAAAAATTAATTGTAAGTATAATTAATTACCGGTAAAATTAGAGAAAAATTAAAGAAAAGAAAAATTCTAAAATAATCCAGAAGAGGATAATCTAAATATAAAAAAAGAAACTATGATTAAAACAAAACCAGGCTTTGTGTCGAACACTACGGCCAAGAAAGATTAAGCCTAAAATGGAGAAATAAAATATTAATACACAGTATGAATAATGTATGCATAATATAAGCATAAATCAGAATAAATTCATATTAATACTAATAGCAGCGATATAACACGACTCAACCCAATAGCAACATACAACGACTCAACCCAATAGCAACATATAACACGACTCAACCCAATAGCAACGACCGGTTTCGACCTATTCAAGTCTTCATCAGGTTGCATAGAATGTCTAACGTTACCTTGCTTGCTTGTAGTTCGGGGAGTATCCTCAGGCTGTCGCTTGTTTGGCACAGCCTCTGTGGTGAAGTCCTTCTCCGTAGAGTTTCTGTATCTGAAAATGATTTTGTAAAGTTCCGGTGCCGGAGGCGGCGTATGTGTACGTCTGCTATTGTTATTTATGATGTGAATGCTGGGAACAATGGTTTTATTGTACCAGGTGCTTAATTTGGCTGTGTC
>JAODUP010001231.1:0-47500 GCA_025642065.1 Paralvinella palmiformis
TATTGATATACATACCTTAATGTAAATCTTCTAGGTGAGTGAATCTCCTCACAAACACAGATATTAGTCCTTCTCTTCTAAGTAAAACATTATGCCCTGAATTTATGACACATAAATATTCTACTTCAAGAAAACCTCTCTCTCTCTCTCTCTCTCTCTCTCTATATATATATATATATATATATATATATATATTATTTTTTTACGTCACAATATAGCATGAAACATATTTACTAAGACTTGAATTTAATAAGTTGATAAATTGGGAAGGGGGGGGGGATTGTTACTTCGTACATGTAACCATAACGATGTTACAAGTTCCAGATTTTCCAACATTTATTATAAACTTTATTAACCATTTACCCCCCGTATCTGGAGTAAACAATATTTGGTTTATATCAAGTAAAAAAACACTTTAACATGTGAACTATATAGACATCTGATCGTGTTAAACAAATTGGTTGTTAGATGAGACATAACAACAGTTAATTTATTATTTTTGTTATTTATCACACCTGATTTGTAACCAGACAACTCAGGAGTTAAAACGTCAACTTTGAACTAACAGATGATGTAGTGCTTAGATTAATACAAGTTCAGAAGATATGGTGCTAATGCGTCTAATGTATTTATTGCCTTTCAATAAATGTATAATCACACTACGTATAGAACCAAGTAATAATCTATTTAAACACAGTAAAATACAAGATATTTTAATTTATAACAGAAATACAAAGAAAACATGCCGCGGGTGGAGTTCAACCCGGTATAGCAGGAAATCACACACCCTGTAAATCATAAACCCCCACTCGTGATTTCCAAGGAAATTACATATCCCTCCTGGAAATCAATCCCCCTTATAATATACCGCATATACCAGTAGTTATGGTGTTTTTAATTACATCTCACCATAAGCCTTCCAGTCATATGTGATTATAATAACAACAACGTATATTCGTACGTTAGAATTGGATTAAATTGTTTATTTTTGCACAAAATTAATTATGTTTGTGTTTACGAATGGTTTAACGTACAGTACATCTGCTAAATTGCAACAAAAAGTATTTCATCTCATTGGTCATGTTTCAATCTAATAACTGACAAATAGGAAGATAAAAATGTAATTTTATAAAAAAAATTAGCTCATTTCTTCATACCCTGCCTTCGTTCCTAACCTCTCCCCTTCGCACATGTATTTATTGAATAGAATCACAAAACAATAGAATAGCTGCCCCATTTCTATTTTACCATATTCTATGTTCTAACTACAACTTTTGTCACCCATCAGCACAAATATATTTATTGTTTTTATGTATTTTAAATAATATCACAGTTATGATATAAAAAGTGGTTAAATTTTTTTACCGCCCCCCGTCACTGTTACTGAGTACATATATATATATATATATATATATATATATATATATATATATATATATATATATATATATATATATACATACATAATACATAGATATGTTAGTACAGTCGGTAGCAGTGTTGGGGTGGTGGTGGGGGGGGGGGTTCCCAGGAGGGGTTGTGATTTCCTAGGAAATTACAAATCCTGTGGTGTGCGATTTCAACGGGTTCGTAATTAACTGCTACATCGGGTCTCTTGACACAAGCTCCCACAGCTACACTAATCGTTGTCTGAAAAATGTCTAGCACAGGAACCAGTGATGATAGGCTAAATGGGCCGAGCGACCTCCAAAGGTAATGAAGCTAAGTCAAAGATGAAACACCCTTCCGATATGCCCACGCCGAGATTCGAACTCGGGTGGTGGTAGTGTGATCTGTTTGGTCCAACCCACTACCAATTATTCTCCTAAACAACAAATACATTCTTTGACATTAATCTGGTCACTACAAATATCGGAGGAATGATCTCTCTGTTTACTTATTGATCGGCTCAATATTGATACACCACAACGACAAAAAGGGGAAACTACTATACTAATAAAACGAGACAAACAATACACAACAAGGTAATAGGTGTTTGATTAAGAGAACATACCATATTATTATAGTTATATTTAACTTATTCATTTGTTAAATATATTATTGATAAATCGACAAATTTCATTTTATTTCTAATGACTTCCGTTCAGCTCCCTTACCTATTAGAATGTTGTCCAAGAGGTTTAAGGTCAGTTTAGGGACAGATCTCTTTATAATCCTTTACTACAAGATTCCATTGTATATAGTTAAGTCATAGACGGTGATGTCATCACTTTGTACTCATCTACGGTGTCATGTCAGAATGACAGTTTATGAGAATATGTGATGACGTACGAGATGAATTATTTCGTCTTTTACAGAATTATTAAATGTACAATTGATAAAATGATATAATTATCTTTTAAATAATGTTTGTTTATGAGATCGAAATGGAATTTCTACTACATATTGCCAACAGACCAGGATACCAATAGTTGAGTGAGTGAGTGAGTGAGTGAGTGAGTGGGTGGTTTTTGTCTGAGGGGCGTCTCTTCCCGGAATCACCGCACACAGACCGGTAACCTTATTGGATTCGAACCCTGGAGTTAGACGTTTGCGTTGTTAGGCTTGTTATTTCGATTGACAATCGGTTCATTTAATTATGAAATACCGCTAAATTATACCGAACATAATAACATAAGTTTTAAAAAAATAAACGGATTATGGTAAATAGTTGAAACAGTCATGTGACCATTTGTGGCGTCTGGTGTAAGCGACAAAAGAGAATATCTAAAGGTGTTAGTATTAAGTCAACTTATATCACAGATTATTGAGAAGATCCTTCATTTATTATATAAAATAATATCAGGAACATAAGTGACATCACCGAGTAAATACACATTTGCTAAATTTTGTAGTCATCGAAACTATTAAAAAAAAGTGTTATGTTTTACCAAAAGAGACATGTTGATAATTTGGCACAGCGTTAATATAATATGAGAAACCATCAGACCTACCACAGGTATACCCGTTACCTCTCTCTCCCCTCTCTCTCTCTCTCTCTCTCTATATATATATATATATATATATATATATATACACATATATATGATAATAGATATTATTGCCACAACTATGTATAACTTTAGCACCAAAATCCTCGTAAAGAATCGAGTTCAGTGGCATACCTAGTACAGGGTTTAGACTAACTCATAGTCCATGTACAATGCAAAATTAATCAATAAATGATCGGGTGCAGTTTTCTCTTTTTTTTGTGTGTGGGTTCATACCAGCGTGTGGGATAAGTAGTAGCTGAAATCTAATTATATCACGTTGGGCTGAGAGAGTATGGAGCTCTATCACATCGAATAATCTGATTTCACCTACCACCCGCTGCCACACGCTGATATGAATCCACGAAAAGGCAAAACACTGTTTTCAAATTTGGTGGTTAATTTATGAGAGCAGGTTATATGTGTAAACAGACACATCTATAAGTCTACGTATGACTAGATATGTGGAGGTGTAGAACAGATTGAAGTATGTATGGTTTTATTTATGCATAGATTTATGAAGGTATAGGTCTCGGGATGATTAGATGTTGATGTTCTGAGCCAGTGCCACTATATATATATATATATATATATATATACGTGCACACACACACACACACACACAAGCTCCGCGTAGACGTTAAAGCTTGCTGCAGCCGATTGCTACTTGGACCTTCGAGCCATATAACTAAGGGTTTAGAATAATAAAATACGAATTTTAATGAGTAAGTATCATATAGTCCCAATCATAGTCCCAATTAATGTCATATTAATGGCTGTTTAAGACTCTTTTGTCCGAGTATTTTGCTAACACACAAACAAACAAACTCACATTCGCTTTTATTTATATGTATATAGACTCCTATTGTAAGATTTGTGTGTTGCAATTAGTATTGTGAACTAAATCAGAGGGATGGCCATAGAATATCAACAATTGATACATATATTAATACAACCCTGAAGATGAAGGAACAATTACTAATATATATATATATATATATATATATATATATATGTATATATATATATTTAAAATCCACACCAGACATTAAACCAATCACATGAAGTGAAAACTAAACACACAACGACCTACAATTTACTATTTCAAACCTAACGATGTCAAAACAACAGAACTTTAACATATTTCTAATACTTCTTTGGGATAACAGTAAACACAAACATGTCTGCTCCACAAACAGAAACATGTCTGCTCCATAAACTAGAAACTTATCTCTTTTAACCAATCTCCGGAGCCGGAGAGGTTTCAATCAGAAAAAGCAACACAAACACACATATGGTTTTTGTGTATACATTTAGTTGGTGTCAGCCTATTATTTGATGAATTACAATTTTGTTTCAGCAGAATTCTGGATTTACCATTTCTGGTGATCCAGGTCTGCCGAACCAGACTAAACTAGCTCGAAGTAGGTCAGTGTTAACAAAAACCTAGTGTTTTAGGTTAAGGACGCATACTTCAAATGTTTTGAAGGCTACATCGTCAGCTGACCAATTACTGTATAATTACGTAACTAATTTGATTTAATTTATTTTCGAATGTTGCTCACATATAAATTTCAAAATCGTACACTGGACGATAGTTTATTACATAAAGATAACTTATGTTCCTGAGAAATTTTAGTTTTTTTCTTAAGCTATCATTTGTTTTGTTGAGATCAGCTTCTGATACGAACCTTCCGCATCTTGTTAGTTAATTTAAAAGAACAAAGTATCGGCAAGGCATCGGATTAAATCCTTTATAAAAATATATTATTCTTATACGAAACATCACACACAAAGCTTAATATAACGCTCTAGGGTGTGTTTTTAGCTTGGTGACAACATCAATTTATTTTCGCGTATATAATTATCAACGAAACACATATGTGAAGTGAAGCTCAATAATAAACGACTAGTCTTTAGTTATCGAACGGCATAATCTGTACGATTTAAGCTCCGATCTCTAATATTAATGTGTCATGATTGAATTTAAAATAGTCACACGTTTACTTTGTAATATTTTGAATTTAAAAACTGTCTTTTGTCAACGCATTGTTTATAAAGGTAATTATTAGTAAAGACAATAGGGACACTGTAGAGCTCCTGGTCGTGGGGTCGAATCGCTTTACTACCTATGTCTATCGGTTATGTCATCTAACAACAAAGGCGTAATAACTAATAGATGTCAGTTATTGAGCCATTTGTCTCGGGTAAAGGCAACAACGACAGCAAACAAAGGAGTCACCAACTCATTTACTCATTGACTCACTCAATGACTCGTTCATTCGTCCTGCTTCCCCTTTCTCTACATACTTCCCTTCCATTTCTATCGCCATCCGTCACTCACTCACTTCACTCACTCACTCACTCACTCACTCACTCACTCACTCACTCACTCACTCACTCACTCACTCACTCACTCACTCACTCACTCACTCACTCACTCACTCACTCACTCACTCACTCACTCACTCACTCACTCACTCACTCACTCACTCACTCACTCACTCACTCACTCACTCACTCACTCACTCACTCACTCACTCACTCACTCACCCTCACCACTCACCACCACCGCACTCACTCACTCACCCACTCACCCACCCACCCACCCACTCACTCACTCACTCACTCACTCGTTTATCCGCAGCAATTAGCAGGAAAAACCCAGCTACATAAATAGACGTGAACAAATAATAAGATTATAAACAAGAAATGTCATCAATCTATCTAGATAGACCTAGAAGCCGCCCTGATATATATATATACCGTACTCACGTGAATATGGGTCCCGGCGGCTATTGTTTTCGATGACCCCCCCCCCGGCTGCTATTCAAGCATGCCCTTATTCAAGCAGAGGCTCTTATTGTTTTTAGGAGATGTTGGTGTCTGATATAAGCGATTATCGTACTGAAAATATTGTTCGTCCATCCAAAAACATGTCAACGTATGGCACGAAATTTGCGTTTTTATTAAAAGATAATAATAACAAGGCGTGTCATAGAATTTGGCCAACATTTATAGTTAGTGTTCACCATCATCCAATCAAACAGACGACACAACACCACACCGTCAGTAGGAAGTATCATTGGTCTGAAGCTAATTACACCCATATATCATCTGATGTCTTCGTTTGATCCTTTAATCTGCTTATAATTGACAAGTTGATCCCCTGACATGACTGCTTGTTTAGGTGTGCATTTCTTCCGACGAAAGATATTGAGTTAAAACGATCTTGGCTTCCCGTACTTACAGTGATCATGTGACCCTCAATAATGGCGTAGATTACAGAGAAAAAACAAGACGATTGATCAATTAGAAACACAATTTTACTTGTAACTGATGAGCAACTGACAATTTATACGATGGAATTTGTTTTGTGCATGATAATTTTCGCCGAGAATTTCCCATAATACCAGAATAAATTAACTGACATGAACATCAATGGCCAGTATGCTGCTGACGTCAAAATAGAATGTAGGCGATGATAAATGAATCTGTACTAGAGTATTCGTACATGTGTATCTTCGTTTGTTGTCTTCGAGGGGGGCTCTCACTCAAACAGGGGCGCTTATTTATTTCAAATCATATTTACCCCGGCCCCTGTTCAAGCATGCCCCTGTTAGAGCAGAGGCCCTTATTCGCGTGAGTACGGTATATATATATATATATATATATATATATATATACAAGTTTATTATAACTTCTCATGTCCAGATAGTGTTATATTCTGACAAGAAGTTCGGGTTATTTCATGATAATGATGTCGTCGTGGTCTCTCCGATACTCATTTACTCACTATATAATATTAATCTACAGCAGTCTTAATTCTAATTAACTCTATAACCAAGAGTTAGTTTATAAATCATTCATTACACTTATCAAGTAGTTGATCTGATTGTAAAAATTATAATTTGAAACGAATCAAAATTTAATTGACTATGCTATTCAGCTCAGTCGGTAGAGTTGTCGGTCCCCTATCTATAAGTCCCGAGTTGGAAACACCTTTATACCATTATAATTACTATAAGCTGTTTCAGCCCCAACATGTCTCAGTTTAGCTAACTGTAGACTGATAGATCTGTTGAAATTATGTTAAAATGTGTCACATATCCTGAATGAGGTGAAATAAAGTGTAAAGCTTTATCTAGATATAGGACGAGGATCAGGTTTACCGGTGTTCACAATACTAGTTCAGCCATCAAGTCGCTGGCATATGTAAATCATTTAACACGATGAAAACCTTTCTCACCCCAACAACTAAATGCTACATGCCCCACTGTGTGATGAGGTAGTGTGAAATTGTTCTGATCAATGACTGCTTATAGCTGATCGATGGCTAGAGAGTGTGTGTTATATAATTTAAATCGATTTAGTATTTGCTGATGAAAGATTATCACAGATAATTGTGTCGAGCCGTGATAGCGCAGTTAGTTAGAGCGTACGACTCGTAGCCGAATGGTCGCGGGTTCGAGGCTCCGTGAGCTGCAATGCTGTCACGTGGCGACTGGTTCACTCATCCATAAAAAAATGAATACCTGATAGGAAGCGATGGCTATGTGTTTGAGTAACGCTTCGCGCTTATAATGGCAGTATGCGTTATATGCTCCCCTGGGAGTTAAGATGCGTGCTGGGTGGAAACAGGTCTGAGTCAGGGATAATAATATATTGTAAAACGTCATAAAGCAGCTGAAATGTTTTAAAATAAAACTAAATATATTTTTAGAGGAAATGAAACAACCCAAACATCCAGGGAAAAGTGTTTAATTGATATATTTGTCACTTTATTGCTCCGTTCGTATATTTCTCTTTAATTGATAGAGGAATTCTAGAATTATTGACACAAGAGCAAGTTTTCGAGAAAACCACAATCTTCTGTTTGTCTGTTGGTGGTATGATTTTATGAATATTTCTTGGTTCGTTTTACCAGATATAAACATCCACGTTAACAGGACATAACAGATGGTTTCTTCCCCGGGTCTTAAAGTCACATTTCACTTGATACACCGGTAAAAATATAGTCTAACATTCTTAAGACGCCGAACTGTATCTGTGTCAAATCTGTAATCACCAGATGGCGCTTATTGACGTAAAGATAATTGCATATGTTAAAATACTGATTACACATTCTATAATTTCTTTACATCTGATGTATACACATCCCAAACGTTAGGGACAACCTCAAATATACTTAAATGTTAAAATAAGCCACTAATCATTCCGGTGTATTATTATTGCTGGCGGATTGGTTAATTTATTCTCAGTTATAGCTAAATCTCGTAATTAATTAACGTTTAACAACTATTGCTTTACTGTTCAATAAACTTCAGTTACGATTGATCTTTATTAATATTTACGCCGCATTGGTAGTAATTTAGTTTTACTAACTAGGTGTTATTATTTGAATTTATCCGATAGGATAATTATAGACCCAAATTTCCCTGACAGATATAGAAATATTATTATAAAACAGATTGGAGAACGACATGGAAATGATTGGGTGATGTTTAACTTTTGGTGATGAGTGTATATCATTCCGCTGAGAAGTAAATCTGAAGCTAGAGATCATAAACAAGTCAGTGAATAGTATACCATATGTTGAAGATATGGCTAATGGATAAATCATCAGTGAAACATTTAAGACATCCGGTAAGAGTCCGTATTCGAACTCCGAATGTGATTTGGACTCTTCTCGATGAATGTCCTGCAAATTTTGTCGGGAAATAAATAACGTCCTTTCTCTATATTAACTTAAATAAATAAGCCCAACACTTTTGATGATGGATGAACTATCTCTGACACTATTGACTACACCACGATAGCGCCCTCTTTTGATGGCTGAAATAGTAAATATATATATATTCCTGAACCAGTGGGACAAAGTCGTTTGTGGGTTGATCATCTGGTATCCATTTATGGATGAGTGAGATATAAGATGAAGCAACAGATCTCCCGACTTGAGAGCTACCTAAAAATGGGTATCCCTTTAATACAGGATGCAGTAGAAATACTTGCTATGGACATTATTATAGAATAATATATGCTAATTAGGATACTAAATTAGCATATATTATTTGATGATCATAACACGAAGAAAGCGATCAATGAAATATAGCAAGAGATATTCTAATTATGAATATAAAACTTTCTGGAATTCACTTGCCAGTAGTCAGAGAGGTTAAATGACAATCATACCTACCCCATCCCCCCCACCCCCACTAGAGGTTAAGTACCCGGCACTCGGTGCCAACGGTCGCAGGTTCGAACCCCGTAAGAGGTCGAAACTTTTCCAGAGATTAATTTCTCGGCTCACAACATCGTGGGTGGATGATCACGTTAAATGGCACTGCCGTCTCCACTGAATTATTTAAAATAAAGGGGGATTTTAAAACCCCCCTGAGGACGTAAAACACTCTGGCAGTATTTCTATCTTTCCGTACTGGTCTCCTGTGAGTGGTGGTGGTGGTGGTGGGTGTTTCTCAACCACTCCAACATAGAGGCTTTGCCGAATAAGCGACAGCCTGGGGATTCTCCCCCGAACAAAGTACCCCAAAATAAAAACGAATAATTCATTTACAAAATACGAACTTGTTTTTTTTCAGTTCAAATATTAATTTCTCGATTTATCAATAATAGTTAAACTTCCAATTAGAAGATTAAGGCGTTGAACAAAACAAAAATATCATGTTTAATGAAATCAACGGCATAATACATGCATATCTACCGCTCTTCCTAAAAACAGGAAGTTCAATATAAATATGGCTTATTATTTTAATATAATCCGGCAGAATACATCAACAGTACCCTATCTATTTTTAATCGGCAACTCATCACAGAAGATTGATCTATTTGCCGATATTGAGATTTAATCGGCAGCTCATCACAGAAGATCGATATATTTGCCGATATTGAGATCTGACAGCTGTTGGAGCGGTGCTAAAATATATTTGGCGACATTAACTCTAAGATTCCATGATCTGTGAGAACGTCTTCATTTCCTACTCAATCTAACATAAAGGATTGACTAGCGTATTATAATATCAAGTTAGATGATTAACATCCATAAAAGTTGCCATTATAAAGCCACTAATAGGAATCTAAGCTCTTGTCTTCATTATTCTAACAAATATTTGGACAGCGTCAATTTGTTTTTAAATCGATAAAAAGTTATTTGTTATAAAATAAACAAATAATTAGTTGTGTTTGATATTGATGATGGTCACTTAAAACAGTCTGTATCTTGAAAGAATCACAAAACACTGGAACTTGTATGTTTACCTTAAACTGTCTAAGACTATTATACGGCATGTCGAAAATAACAAATTCTGAATACTTTACTGAGGATCATGATAATTATGATAAAACATTCAAATGATTGTTATCAGCTTAGTCAACCGATTACCCGATATAAAGTCTCTCCTAGCATGAGCCATTATTCAAACAATGAGATGATGATGATTAATGTCTTACGGCCACTATTGTGAACATGGTAGGCCGAATGGGCCAAGCGACATCGTACGGTAATGAAGCGAAATTAAAGATGAAACATCCTTCAGATTTGCCCACGCCGAGGTTCGAACTCAGGTGGTAGCGATCTGCGGTCGAACGCGCTACCAACTAGACCACGGGGGCGCCCTGTTATGGATAAATGTATTAATCAATTATACAGTCACACTATAATAACATATACACAAATGGATTATATTATGAGATTTGAACACGGGTGTGATCTGTGATCCAACACGCTACCGTTACACGAAGGAGGCGCCCTAAGGTAATCGAGGTAAACTAGCATTACTGATGTCTTCTTATATTTAATGTAACTATAAGATCAACTATTTCCTCTTTCGTGGAGAATTTAAAAATAGATAATTCTGACAATATAAGACGATAGATGACTCAAAATTATCTAATATTGAGTGATGACAAAATAATAAAAGAGATTTCGTATCTTTTTACTTTCAAGGGATTTTTTATCAGTAAAATAACACATCGGTAACACAATCAGTTGACTAAATGACTCACATTCTAAACTGATGTAATATTAAACATTATCTCATATATATCTCACATACGTCTGTATATCAAATACAGAGTTATCGAAGGTAGGAAAGAATGTCAGAACTTTCGTAATTAGGCTAGCACAAATTTTCCACTCACTCACTCACTCACTCACTCACTCACTCACTCACTCACTCACTCACTCACTCACTCACTCACTCACTCACTCACTCACTCACTCACTCACTCACTCACTCACTCACTCCACCCCTACTCCCCTCCACCCATCCACCCAACCACCCAACCACCCACCGACTCATTCACTCACTCATCCACAAACTCAATCATTTCCAAATTGAACGATATGCATTTACATTTCCCAAATAGTAATAATAATAATTATTATTTCCTCAATGAAGTATCCGTCCTCAAAAGATTAACCTCAATGTCTGTTTCTCAATCGATAACTCACTGATAATTATCTTGATTTATTTCTTCGGTAAAATTCTATAATTTATTTTTGTTAAGGACATCGTTATTATAATAATTGTCAGTGATTGTTTAAACGGCGAGACCTGGAAAACGAGACACAACACTGTTAATATCATTGTCTGTAATTACTATGAGTGATATTTCGCCAGATGTTGTTGTTGTTGTTGTTGTTAACTATCCAGGAAGGGGTATGTTTTATGATAAATACCTTGTTTTGATACATCCGTTAGAAGAGTTTACTCTGTCTCGGCCGCATAAAACAAAGAAGTTGTAAGGTTTTAGATGACTTATTGAGTTCCTCACACAATCACACTTGGAGTATTGCCCCCACGCGATGACGCGGGCGTGCGGGCGCGCGTGCACACACGCACAGACACATCTGTCTACGGCGTATCATAACGTCAGTTTATATAATCGTCAATCAGTCATTACTGACCTTTGGTTGTTCTTCTCCGCAAATTAAAACCAAATTGTCTGCGGCAGCTCGTCAGAAGATCAACACTTAGTTAAAGCCAGAACTGAGCTGCTTCATCTTAAAGAAAAAATAGGTCGACAAGAAAGCTATCTAAACATCGACGTTGAACTTCCTAAGTCGAACTATGACACTGGAAGAGTCTTAAATAATTAAATGATGTATTTAAGGAAAATGAACAACAGTAGAACACCTGGAAGATATTAAAAAAAATGACAGCCAATTGTCTGAGATCTTGATCTTTAAAGACGATTTATAAACGACCCGACAGAAAGGTTAGACTTGTGGAAATTATGGCCAGTAACCGATATAATTGGTCTAAACGACGTACACGTGTACAGATCACACACGCACACACACACACACACAGAGAGACAGGCACATAGACAGACATACATATACACACAAAGACAGGCACACAGACAGACATACATATACGCACTAACACACAAACACAATCGCCCACTCTCACACGCACACACGCACATATTCACTCACAAACACACACACGAACACACACACATACACAAACAAATAACCACAGGCATTCGGTCGAGCATTCACAAAAGTACACAAAGGATAAATTTGTTAAAAATAAAAACTTCAGGCAACTAATGAGACCTTTATAATCTTTACTCTAGGTAGATAATTAGCCATCTTCTTCTCTATCAACGCTTTCCTTCGTCCAATTCGTCGCTTTTTTCCTCGGGAAGACGTTTAAATGTGAAAAGAAAAAAAACCAACGAAGAGTGAAAGAGACTCACTTAGAAAGTATAAATAAGCTATATGATCTGGTGGCAACAGTGTGAGTCAAATGCACAGTTTGAACAAGAGTAAATACCCCTTTAGCTGAACGATTTAGATATACGTTGGAACTCTAATTAACAAAATGTTATACATTAATTGTAATAGTGATTAGCTTAAATAGTATATTCCACGAAGAAGTGTTTGTCATTAGAATTAAACAGACCATTGTTTATTTCTGAATGATGATACGTTTTTAAAATTTGGACGATAGTCCAACAATATCTCGTCATCAAAATTATGTCGAATACTCTGAATGCATATTTGGACTATATTTCTGGAGTATATACATAATGGTAAGATATCACACATATATTTGACTCTATCAAAGTATATTTATTTTATTTTGTTTTTTATTTCAATAGTTCAGTGGATCCTCGTCGTAAACGCGTTTATATTTGCGGGTTCTCGGGTACAAATAGCGGGATATTTCGTTTATAATTCGTTGTTAGCTGTACTAATGTGGATATCAGTAGCTAAACTAACCAATAGTGGCTTAATGAATCAAACCGATGAATGATTGAATAAATGACTTGTTACGCCTTATCGCTTGTTTCATCCGGCACATAAATGAGAGTGGCTTCTTCCTTGTGAAATGAAATAATTATTAAGCCAAAATGTTACAAATTAAAAGCTGAAACTTCCACATCAACAGTCAGCTAATTCGATCTGAAAGTCGTATAGATTTAGAGTGCAATGCGTTACGAACCACAAGACTCAGGCAACCACTTTATGACTTCAATTCTGTGACACTTTTAAAATCACTCGAAGGTAGTGTATCATAATACATGAGTTATTCTGAGTTACCTTATTGTAGTTGTTTCAGATGACTGATAACAGGGTAAAGGGGGGCCTCCGTGGTCTAGCGGTAGCGTGTTGGACCACATATCACTACCACGCATGTTTGAATCTCGGCTTGGCCATATCTGAAAGTTGTTTCATCTTTGACTTCGCCTCATTACCTTTGGAGGTCGCTCGACCAATTCAGCCTACCGTGTACACAAAAGTGGCCGTAAAACACCAATCATCATTATTATAACAGGGTAAAGTGGTAAACTATAGGAGGCCATTAGCCGGAGAATAAGTGAGTGTCTTTGTCAGAAAACGACAGTACCACGCTGAAGCCTTTCATTTATGGATGAAACATGCCAAAAATCCACCAAGGAAGAAAAAATGGAAATTATAATCATAGAGAGTAATAAATATATTTTGTCCCAAAATACCGGGATTTGTCTAAAGAATAGATTTAAGAGCGATAGATTATCTTAAATTAGATTCGGCAAAACAAATAATCCTTGAAGTGGTTGACTGCTAGAAATTAATTCCTTTTCTCTGATGTTGTAGATGGTGTCTCTTCGTTATTTACAAAACACAACGTGTTTTTCTTTCGTGTTTTATCAAAGGAGATTATAAGTAGACGAGGAAATCTAACAGTTAGTTAAGCCGTGAAGCCATTTAATGGAAAGATGGCTAATTGATGTAACGTAATGGCTAAAAGACGTTCGCTGCAAGACGACGTGTCGCAGTTCTGCTTTAAAAACGAAACCCGTTAAGGGTCAATAGACAATGTGAAGAAGCTGTCTGGGAACCGAACTAAAAATGATTAAAATAAACACGGATTTAGCTGGAAATAAACCGAAATAAACACGAACGCCGGCCAACGGAGAGGATGTTGTGTAATTGAGGACTGGCTACTGTCAAACCAGCTGCACCTGGCATCAATTTCTGCTAAAACAGAACAGCGCCAGGCCGTGGCTTATATTTCCAGCTGACACGCTCTATTACCGGACATTGCTATGGGTGGCGAAAATCATTGACGGCCATTGTTTATCTTCACAAACATTACACTAAAGAGTATCTTCAGGAGTACGCGCGTCCGTCGGCAATTTTATCTGATCACAAACAAAAAAAGAAGCGAATACACAGTCTCGATAAAACTAAACAGAGGGAATAGAGTAAAAAGGGGGGAGTGCTTTCATCGTTAAGGCGTACACAATGTCGAAATGGTAATTTAATTTAAGGCAATCCACACCAAAACACCTTCACAGGTTCATTTCAAGGTGATATCAAAAATATTATGTCCATATGAAGCTAATGGTTGAAAAACGCATTCCGAAGTTAACAGACACTATTAACTGTCTGCTTGTGTTCATGAATGCATACAGATTCTGGCAAATAAACACCTAGCTACTGTTTCATCATACACGTTGTTTTGTTCTTTCCCTTCACATACTAAACGTGACATCTATTAGTGAAGGGAATGAACAAATACTGAGAAATGAAAACTTTTGAGTGGTCCATTTTTCTTCATGGTTTATTCGTGATCGTTTTTTCCAAACAGAAAGCTTTTTCATTTTAACCTTTTTCTCTCCCTACCACACAGATTGTGTGACCTTCTAAATATTTATACTTATTTTTGTTCGTGGTCTTGTATTTATTTTGGGTGTTGGGTTAGCTGTACTAACAACTACTTTAACTCTTGGCCTCTAACTACGCAATTATGATCTTTGGTGACATATAACGAAGGGAGTATTATTTACGCGGTTGATGCAAGTATTTTGCCAAATCCCTTTAGCTCAGTGGGACTACGAATGAGGTATATTTACAAACAGGATCAATTCAACCACTCCAATATTATTATTCAAAACCCAATTAGAAATTGGGATAAACATTATTAAATAACGTTTTTATACAATAATAAGCGTTCAAAAGATGTCTAACCTCTTAGCTCCTCTAATAATCAGTGGGGGTTGCTAAATTAGACGCACTTATTTAAGTAAATACATTAATATAAATATATGTGCAGATGACTTATATTTTCATGGTGATATATATTCAAATGTGCCAATATTGGTAGATTTAAGAATAATTGAAATCATTCAATAAAGAGTATATATCACCGTGAATGAAGTGATTTTCACGTCGTTGTGAAATGTTGCCAAAAAGACGTGAATAAGACGTGAATATCAAGGGACCAAGAACGAAGCCTTGACGTATCTATGGATACCGTCAACTCATATATGATATATGATGTTATTAAACATGAATTATAAACTGTCTAATTAACAAAACAATGTTTAGTATAATTAGATAAAATACTAAAGACAATGTTAATTAGCTAATTATAAGAAGATGATTAGAGATTAGCCCTCTTCTAATTCGTCATCTTAACGTTGAGTGATGATAATCATTTCAATCAGATAATACTCTTCTTCGCTGACTATCTCCAAAATGATCTCCCGTAATTACTATTTGATTTTCATTCCATAATTGATGCTGATTGGATGATGATGATGATGATTGACGTTTTACGGCCACTTTTGTGCACAAGGTAGGCTAAATGGGCCGAATCGAAAGACGAAACAACCTTCGGATATGCCGACGCCGGGATTCGAACACGGGTGGTAGTGATCCGTGGTCCAGTACGCTACCGCTAGACCACGGAGGCGCCCCTGATGCTGATTGGAACAATATTTATCAATAACTGAATCTGTCTATATAGATCTCAAGATGATATACCCAGATGTACATTTTAGTATAATCACACATATGGCATATAATATATGTTTATTAATTACACCTTTAATTAGCGACCAGATTTGGGCTAGGAGTACGATTTTAGGATATAAAAAGGGTCCTCAAAGTTAAAGTTGGTCTGCTTACTAGTCGATGTGTAGTTCGAAAACCTTTCTAATATTATATTGTATAAGCTGCGAATATGAACGAAAAGTTCTAACTATCGTATATAATATATGGACTTATACGTTATAAGTTAATAAATAAATAAAACTCAAAATTAAAATAAATAATAACAATAAATTGATAAGTAGAGAAAAAGTAAACGTTCTTGTTGTTATATTTCACAAAATCTGACTAAAGGATATTTCAGCAAATTATAAACAATCTCTTGTTTATAAGACGTTGAGTGGCTTAATAAGTAATATCGTGTTTGAAACAAGAAGTGTATAACATTACTCTGCCTGATAATTATTTTGTAGACATTCGCGAAGCTGTATGTAATAGCTTCTGTTAAATAGCCGGATAATTCGAATTTTGTTTCGTATTTTGCCATACAAGGCGACGTTTGTCGTTCCTTAACGCCGAAACAACGTTTCAAACTGGCGAATTCGTTTTTTCATCCTAATTTAATTTGTTTTGTTTTCAAAAATTCAGCTCTATCAACAGGAACCCCCCCCACACACAAAATGGCTTATACGGTTAATTAATTATTTCCATAATATTAATTGTTCTATTGCATCATTCTTCTAACGTTTCTGAGTTCTGTCCTAGTATTTGCACTTACGTATTTTTTTGACCAAACTTATACTGAATTACAATTAATCCAATCTCCAGAGATGCGATGACGTCTGCGAGATTCAGGACGGGAAACTCGTTTTGTAATTTAATGCCCTGCCATCTGAACGATCGACTTATTCATTGATTTTTAGAATGAGAACATGTCTTAAACATGTACTGATAAGAGTTTGTTGCTAACGGGAGACAAATAAAAACAACTAGTATTTAATGGATGCCTTATTTCTAAATAAACACACTTATAAATTGCTATTCAGAAATAAGTTCTTTCTTTGATTAAGGCTGTATTGAATATATATATATATATATATATATATATATATATATATATGTGTGTGTGTGTGTGTGTGTGTGTGCGTGCGTGCGTGTATGTGTGCGTGTGTATGTGTGTGCGTGCGTGCGTGTGTCTGTGCGTGTCATAGATAAAACAAAACGAGACCTGATGGTGAGATTAACTACGTCGAAGGAGGTAACGAAGGAGATGATGATTTTGATGAAATCATCACGTGACGTGCCAATCTTCCCTTCCAGCTTGCCGTGAAATATCAACAAGCGTCGTCATGGTGATCTATCCTCCCACCAGGTGTCGCAGTATACGTAACACGCAACGTTTATGATATATGTGTGCCTCGATCTTCAGGAGAAATTGCTCATATCGTGTGAAACTCACAACACCTCACACATCTTGACAACAGAATGGAGAAGAAAAAAACAAACAAACAGAGGAAGTTCCCGGCGTGTTGTGCTGAGAGTTGTCGAAAAACACACACGCGCACAAAAACACCAGAAAAAATTAGAAGAAACCACGAACACTACTAGCTCCGCTAACAACCGGTTTAATCTACCAGGCTGACGCCAGAGGGCAGCACGAGCCAGGAGCCAGGGTTAAAACTTCACTGCAAAACCGCGAAGGGAACAAAATCATTCTTCCTGCCCCCGATTTTTGTCTTCGCCATGTGTGTTTCACAGATGAGATGGAAAAAAACACATTTCAAACAAAGGATTCCTACGTAAATTATTCGGAATTCATTGATTTTACTCATGTACTATTAACCGAAGGCTGGGAGGAGCATGTCTGGGAGCCAAGAGTCGACTTTACACTGGAAAGTTGATGAGAACACAAGTCGACGTGGAAACAGCAAACGAGCAAAGGCTACGACTCCTTGGGTTAGTTAAACAACTCGTTAATTCGCTAATTATTTGGATTATCGAACATTGCCCGAACGGGTCTGGACTCGCCAATCCTAAGGGGCTATGTCACAATTGTAAAGTGCAGAAATATGTTGGAGTTCGGGGGGAGGGAGCCTGTTATTTTATTCGCGAGTCATTAACCGAAAATTAGAATATGCACACGAAACAAAGATACGCACACACACACACACACACACACACACACACACACACACACACACACACACACACACACACACACACACACTATATATATATATATATATATATATATAGTGATACTCTGTACAGCAAACAAACAGTAGACATCCTAGTTATGCGTTTCAGGATATTGGGAAGAATCCTCAAGTTTTAAGATTAATGAGGATTATGAAATTTGTTCTCAAAGAAATGTTAGTCTCTAATGTGACCTTTCTGTGACCTTTCTGTGACCCTTCTGTGACCTAGACGATCGATCGTATGAGGTTAGGGTTTCAATCTGATTGATAACAATGATTATGAGACTTTCCCTGATGAGGTACCCCCATTGCCATACACATCTGCTGTGACTAACTGATTAACTGACTGACTGACTGACTGACTGACTCATTCTGAAACTTATTGTTTCAGTAAAGGGAGTCCCGGTATGACGGACTGTGGTATACCGACTGAGTGACTAGCATTGATAAACTGAGTGACTAGTATTGATAAACTGAATGACTAGTATTGATAGACTGAGTGACTAGTATTGATAGACTGAGTGACTAGTATTGATAAACTGAGTGACTAGTATTGATAAATTGAGTGACTAGTACTGATAGACTAAGTGACCAGTACTGATAGACTAAGTGACTAGTATTGATAGACTGAGTGACTAGTATTGATAGACTGAGTCACTAGTATTGATAGACTGAGTGACTAGTATTGATAGACTGAGTGACTAGTATTGATAGACTGAGTGACTAGTATTGATAAACTGAGTGACTAGTATTGATAAACTGAGTGACTAGTATTGATAAATTGAGTGACTAGTACTGATAGACTAAGTGACCAGTACTGATAGACTAAGTGACTAGTATTGATAGACTGAGTGACTAGTATTGATAGACTGAGTCACTAGTATTGATAGACTGAGTGACTAGTATTGATAGACTGGGTGACTAGTATTGATAAACTGAATGACTAGTATTAATATACTGAGTCACTAGTATTGATAGACTGAGTGACTAGTATTGATAGACTGGGTGACTAGTATTGATAAACTGAATGACTAGTATTAATATACTGAGTCACTAGTATTGATAGACTGAGTGACTAGTATTGATAGACCGAGTGACTAGTATTGATAAACTGAGTGACTAGTATTGATAAATTGAGTGACTAGTACTGATAGACTAAGTGACCAGTACTGATAGACTAAGTCACTAGTATTGATAGACTGAGTGACTAGTATTGATAGACTGAGTCACTAGTATTGATAGACTGAGTGACTAGTATTGATAGACTGAGTCACTAGTATTGATAGACTGAGTGACTAGTATTGATAGACTGAGTGACTAGTATTGATAGACTGAGTCACTAGTATTGATAGACTGAGTGACTAGTATTGATATACCGAGTGACTAGTATTGATAGACTGAGTCACTAGTATTGATAGACTGAGTCACTAGTATTGATAGACTGAGTCACTAGTATTGATAGACTGAGTGACTAGTATTGATAGACCGAGTGACTAGTATTGATAGACTGAGTGACTAGTACTGATAGACGTAAATGATCAGATTATAGGCTTTCACTGGAGCGTGAAACATCCCATCGAAGTACGAAACAATGGGATTCGATGTCCCAAATGTTCCATACAGTTTTAAGACGACTAAGATGTTATTGTTGATAACAGATAAGTTTTATTGTTCCACTTTACGTGGCTTCAAAGGTCATAATTTATAAAAGCTTAAAACAGCAAATTCTCGAAGCTCTAGATTTTAGAAAGACTTATATACCATGCCTCAAATATAAGAGAAAACTAATTATATGGTTGTTACTAACAATCTGGGATCTTACAGACGTTGGGTTTTATTTTAACGCATGGAAATCCTAGATCCAGAATATTTAAAAACTATAAGTTTTCCAACTTCTTGATTGAATCCAGAATCAACGATCACAGCGTTAGTAAATTAGATCCGGGATAACCCGGTTATCATGATCCAGACGATGTCTCCGCGGTTTCTAGTCTCCTATAAGTGGACATTTTATGACGAGAGGGATCAGAATTGGTTTAATGGTGTAATTCTCTCACATAGAACGACTAGTTATCTAAATATAACAACAGTTAATGGTTAATGATGGAATGGGGTGAGGTCTAAATATACTAATCTCATTAGTGTGTGTGTGTGTGTATGTGTATGTGTGTGTGTGAGGAGGGGGTTGTGTGTGTGTGAGGGAGGTTTTTTTTTGTGTGTGTGTGGGTGGGAGAGAAGAGGGGTGTGTGTGTGTGTCTGTTAGGATGGGGTCGTATATATATATATATATATATATATATATGTGTGTGTGTGAGTGTTTGTGTGTGTATGTGTGTGTGAGGAGGGGTCGTATTGGTGTGTGTGTGTGTGTTTCTATATGACGATGGGATCGTGAATGTATGTATGTACGTGTGTGTGACAAGAGGGGGTTGTGTGTGTGTGTGTGGGGAGGGGGTCGTGTGTGTGTTTATATGCGGGTGTATGTGTGTGTATATGAGGAGGGGGATGTGTGTATGTGTATGTGTGTGTGTGTGTGTGTACTAGGTAGAAGTAAACATGATCCAGATTAAGTTTTATTAACACCTTTATGATGCGACATCTGATGTTCATGTTTGTCTATTTCTCTGCGAGTCGTTTAAGGAATGAATGAGTCAGTCAATGCGTTAGTAACTTGAGTGAGTCAGCAAGCGAGTGAGCATAAATCTACCCTCTTATCAGATACGGTATAACCATCAGCAACACAGATACAGAGACAGACACAGAGACACAGAGAGATAAACAGATACATAGATAGACAGAAAGATGGATGGACTGATAAATAGATGTCTGTATATAGTATACAATGTCAGTTATATTATAACCATCTGTTTGACATAAACCAAAAGATGTCTAACTGAGATAATGACGGTCTCTCCCTTCAACAAAATCTCAAAACCTTAAAAAAAAACACAACTAAACACAACCCACAAACATACATTTATCACGCCATAACATCTACACGCCAAACTCAACTTCTGGCTTTTAGCTCGAGAGATGTGTTTACCAAAAATACAACTAACCGGGTTTGGTTTTACCTTTTCAACTCAATCCAACCCCGTTCGAAAAGGATCCTAAAAAAAGCAACTCCTTAGATTATCAGGTTTGTGGCGGCGTACGTACAGACAATATACAAAAAGTAATCACTAGTAATCACTAAACCGTTATCTTGGCTATGTTTAAACTTTCAGTCAATATGTAACGCTTACTGTGTGGTTACAACGATACGGTTACATCAGTTGAGCAGATAACATTAATGTGTACAGATACCAGATACCAGATAACGACGTGTCTGATGTAGTAGTAACGTGTAGTTTAGCAGGATAATGAGTTGTTGCCATCTCAAACGATGTCTCGCCCATTGTCCGTAATTTGTCGGGACAAAAACATCTTTAATGACAACATTGACAATAGTAAGGGTTTATTTCAAAAAGAAGTAGGAAAGACGGTAAGAGTCAGCAGTGATGTACTAAATATGTCGATCAATTAGTGGTCACGGTTTTTAGGTCACGTGTCCTAGTTCTATTGTCCAATTTCCATTTTCAGTGTTTGAGTACTTCTTTGGAAAAGTCCCGGTTGTGAGTTTGAATCTGGAGCATGACTGTGTTTTTAGAATTTGTTTCAACACACACACACACACACGCACGCACGCACGCACGCACGCCCTCAGTCTACCTCAGATCTGAAAGACGAGGAAGGGTATTAGTCCTTTATGACGCGATAACAAATAAGACTCGATAACAGATCTTGACATTTAGCATACCAGCTATGTTCTAAGAACTTCACCGAATCACCGTAACTTGATAATGTTTGCATCCTATCTATAGCAGGGTCTATATGGTCATTTATAGATGACTTAATCATACAGTGATCTTATGGCCGAGTGAGTCAATCAGAGAGTCATCCGTGCCTGAGTGAGTCAACCAGACTTTGACTTATGGCTGAGTCGACCAATAAACATATGATAGGTCAGTAGCCAGCTAGTAGATCCGATTCGAGGTACCCTGTTCTCTGGTGCAGTACTCCTTCTACTGAGCCAAAACTACAAACAGTTTCTAAATAGTAACATAGACACCACGAGATCGATTATTATAATGATGAAGCTTGTCACAGACAATAATAAATGTTATCTTTTAAAATATGTTTTTTTACTAAATACATCGTCAAAGAACAAACTGGAATTTATTAACAGTTAATTACTTATATAACACACAAAAACATGTTAAGAAATTGAAGTTCAAACTACAGAATATATAGAGTGTTAGAGGTATTTGTGATCATGCTGTTATTGGTGATGGTGTTATTTTTGGTATTTTTGGTGATGGTGTTAGTGTTATTGGTGATGGTGTTATTGGTGATGGTGTTATTGGTGATGGTGTTATTTTTGGTATTATTGGTGATGGTGTTAGTGTTATTGGTGATGGTGTTATTGGTGATGGTGTTATTGGTGATGGTGTTATTGGTGATGGTGTTATTGGTGATGGTGTTATTTTTGGTATTATTGGTGATGGTGTTAGTGTTATTGGTGATGGTGTTATTGGTGACGGTGTTATTGGTGATGGTGTTATTTTTGGTATTATTGGTGATGGTGTTAGTGTTATTGGTGATGGTGTTATTGGTGATGGTGTTATTTTGGTATTATTGTTGATGGTGTTAGTGTTATTGGTGATGGTGTTATTGGTGACGGTGTTATTGGTGACGGTGTTATTGGTGATGGTGTTATTTTTGGTATTATTGGTGATGGTGTTAGTGTTATTGGTGATGGTGTTATTTTTGGTATTATTGGTGATGGTGTTATTTTTGGTATTATTGGTGATGGTGTTAGTGTTATTGGTGATGGTGTTAGTGTTATTGGTGATGGTGTTATTTTTGGTATTATTGGTGATGGTGTTATTTTTGGTATTATTGGTGATGGTGTTATTTTTGGTATTATCGGTGATGGTGTTAGTGTTATTGGTGATGGTGTTATTGGTGACGGTGTTATTGATGATGGTGTTATTGGTGATGGTGTAATTTTTGGTGTTATTGGTGATGGTGTTAGTGTTATTGGTGATGATGTTATTGGTGATGATGTTATTGGTGATGGTGTTATTGGTGATGGTGTTCTTGATGATGGTGTTATTGATGATGGTGTTATTGATGATGATGGTATTGGTATTATTAGTGATGGCGTTAGTGTTATTGGTGATGGTGTTATTGGTGATGGTGTTATTGGTGATGGTGTTATTGGTGATGGTGTTATTGGTGATGGTGTTATTGGTGATGGTGTTACTGGTGATGGTGTTATTGGTGATGCTGTTATTGGTGATGGTGTTATTGGTGGTGGTGTTCTTGATGATGGTGTTATTGATGATGGTGTTATTGGTGATGGTGTTATTGGTGATGGTGTTATTGGTGATGGTGTTACTGGTGATGGTGTTACTGGTGATGGTGTTATTGGTGATGGTGTTATTGGTGATGGTGTTATTGGTGATGGTGTTCTTGATGATGGTGTTATTGATGATGGTGTTATTGATGATGATGGTATTGGTATTATTAGTGATGGCGTTAGTGTTATTGGTGATGGTGTTATTGGTGATGGTGTTATTGGTGATGGTGTTATTGGTGATGGTGTTACTGGTGATGGTGTTACTGGTGATGGTGTTACTGGTGATGGTGTTACTGGTGATGGTGTTATTGGTGATGGTAACGGCATTTATGTTGGTGTTATTGTTTATGGTGGTTGTGTTGGTGTTATAGGTGTAGGTGTCTATAGTGTTCGTGATGTTTCTGGTGGTGGGGTTGATGTTATAGGTATATGTGTCTACAGTGTTCGTGATGTTTCTGGTGGTGGGGTTGATGTTATAGGTATATGTGTCTACAGTGTTCGTGATGTTTCTGGTGGTGGGGTTGATGTTATAGGTGTATGTGTTTATAGTTTTCGTGATGTTTCTGGCAGTGGGGTTGGTGTTATAGGTGTATGTGTTATAGTGTTAATGATGTTTCTGGCAGTGGGGTTAGTGTTATAAGTGTGTTTATAGTGTTCGTGATGTTTCTGGCAGTGGGGTTGGTGTTATAGGTGTAGGTGTTTATAGTGTTCGTTATATTTCTGGTGGTGGGGTTGATGTTATAGGTGTATGTGTCTACAGTGTTCGTGATGTTTCTGGTAGTGGGGTTGGTGTTATAGGTGTAGGTGTTTATAGTGTTCGTTATATTTCTGGGGGTGGGGTTGGTGTTACAGGTGTATGTGTCTACAGTGTTCGTGATGTTTCTGGTGGTGGGGTTGATGTTATAGGTATATGTGTCTACAGTGTTCGTGATGTTTCTGGTGGTGGGGTTGATGTTATAGGTATATGTGTCTACAGTGTTCGTGATGTTTCTGGTGGTGGGGTTGATGTTATAGGTATATGTGTCTACAGTGTTCGTGATGTTTCTGGTGGTGGGGTTGATGTTATAGGTGTATGTGTCTACAGTGTTCGTGATGTTTCTGGTGGTGGGGTTGATGTTATAGGTGTATGTGTCTACAGTGTTCGTGATGTTTCTGGTAGTGGGGTTGGTGTTATAGGTGTAGGTGTTTATAGTGTTCGTTATATTTCTGGGGGTGGGGTTGGTGTTACAGGTGTATGTGTCTACAGTGTTCGTGATGTTTCTGGTAGTGGGGTTGGTGTTATAGGTGTAGGTGTTTATAGTGTTCGTTATATTTCTGGTGGTGGGGTTGATGTTATAGGTGTATGTGTCTACAGCGTTCGTGATGTTTCTGGTAGTGGGGTTGATGTTATAGGTGTATGTGTTTATGGTGTTCGTGATGTTTCAGGTGGTGGGGTTGATGTTATAGGTATATGTGTCTACAGTGTTCGTGATGTTTCTGGTGGTGGGGTTGGTGTTATAGGTGTATGTGTCTATGGTGTTCGTGATGTTTCTGGTGGTGGGGTTGGTGTTACTGGTATTACTTACGTTTAAAGGGACAGTCCACCTCAGAAAATAAGTTTTAAATATATAATGCTTAGAACAGTAACCAAAAATAATCACAAAATATACCTGATATCATAGATATAGGGAAATAATCTAAATTACTGGAAGGACGCCATTACGGCTGCACCGGAAGTCAGATTCGAAAGTGAGAAAGAGAAAACTGAAATGCTCTGACGTCACATGGGCGCTCTCTAGACTGACGCGTATTATAGTTTATCTTGAGCGTTAATATCTGAGCCATTTTGAATCATCTTCCTCTTGCCATATTACTTCTGGCTCAAACTGATATAGCTGTATATCATTCATGGCGCAATTTTAACAAGATAATGCCGTTTAATTATGGAATAATTATTTGCTCACACTTGTTTACGTGTTATCGTACGGGCTCTACAGACTTCAGGTCAACCGGATACGCTCAAGTGACGTCAGCATTCAGGAGCTTCCGATCTCTCTCTAGCTTCAAAAGGGCGTTAAAAGTCGATTAATCAGCAATTTGAACTGGATTATTTAATATATGAGTGATTGTTTACACATTTTGACATTATTTATGATATTAATGAGTATAGCTGTATTAGTCCTCAAAATTTTGAAGTGAAGGTGGACTATCCCTTTAACTGTTGATAGAGGCGATGGTAGCATTCGCTGTTAGTGTCGGTGTTGTTGGTGATGTTAATGGTGTCGGTGTCAATATGGTTGTTCACGGTGTTAGAGTCGGAGGTATCTATTTTGGTGGTGTTGTTGTTGTTTATGGTGTTGGATGATGTCGGTAGTGTTGTTGTTGTTTCTGGTATTGGTGATGTCGGTAGTGTTGTTGTTGTTTCTGGTGTTGGTGATGTCGGTGGTGTTGTTGTTCATGTGTGTCGAGTTGTTGCTGTTGTTGGTGCTGATAGTGTTTTTAGTGATGTTGCTGTTATTAATGCTGTTGTTAGTTTCGGTGATATCGGTGGTGCTGTTAATGGTGATGCTGGTGCTGATTGTGTTAATTTTGTTGGTGATATCAGTGATAATGTTGTTGTTATTGGTGGTGTCGTTGGTGTTGATATCGTTGGTGTTGTTAGTGTTGTTGTTATTGTTGTTGGTGATGGCGTCGGTGGTGTCAACGGTGTTGTAAATGGTGATGCTGGTGACGATGGTGTAATTGAGTGAGTAGGACGAACATAAAATATACCCGAGAAGATTGTTAAGAGTTAAAGTTTAACAAACTTTAGATTAAACATCTGGATCCGATAAAAACGATATAAATAACGTCTGGCTGGGAGAGTAAATACAGAGTAAAGGATGTGAAAAGAACAGGAGCGAACCAAAACTTGTATATGCAACGGGGGGGGAGCGTGGTGGGGTGATCCGATTAGAAGTTGTAGATCCCCAGGATATATGTTTTATTAGCAGAATACATGCCGTTTTGAAAAGGATAACATGACATAGATCAATGGGAACTTCGTCTTTTCACCGGAAGCAACAATTCGCAATTAAGACGAGACGGAAAAACAATTGCCCAAATCAGCGCGTAGCCTAAACATTTCGGTTTTATTTTAGATGGCTCGGGGGGGGGGGCGGGATGGTTGAGATTATGAGTTGAAAGATAATCGCCGGCCACGCCTTAGCTCGATCGCAGATTAAAGATGGCTTCTTCTCTGAACGAGCGAGATAGTTCTTTGGCCCGAAGAATGGCTACGACTGCAGTACAGATTGGGAATTGTTACAAGATGCCTGGATCTCCTGTTGTAGACGGGAGGCGAGGGAGTGATTATCAGCAACTCGTACACAACTAAGTGTAGTTTATTGTCGACCGTTTAGTATCCCAGCGTATGCTGTAGTACTGGTATTAATTGGCATTCATCGGAATGCTTGTCAATCCCGTTACTGTGTGTTTATGTCGGTGTACGTGTTTCATGAGTTTTGTGTATTTTTACCTACAAGTACGAGGCCGTACAGACTTCTGCCTGGTTCGGTTTTGAACATCCAGCGTCCTTCGTCAGTTTTTCATTTTTATCTACAGATATCTCTTATAAACATATGTCTATATGTGTGTCTATCTCTCTGTCTCTCTGACCATCAACCCATCCGTCTGTCTTCCCCAATGGATCCTTTCTTCCCGTGGTCATTTCCAAATACAAACGGGGAGAGATAATTCTGACAAAGTTGCAACGAAAAGTGACGAGATTCTTTAAGCATCAACATAACTTGGTAAAAGGGCGTGGGTCTTCATATAACCAACGTCCATTGAGTAACGTAGCAAATCGTACAGGTCGTTCAGGAAGCAATGTACAGGGAGTTTGAGTAGATACGGGAACTCCAATCCTACCAAAAGACATCTGGATTAGACGGAAAAGTAAAAAACACCCAAAACCGAAACTCATTTATCAGCATCCGGAGCAAGACCGTCATGACGAAGTTGCTATCGAGGGCAGGAAGACGCTGTACTAAAGACGAGATATCTACGTTAGTCGAGTAAAGTGCACTAATACTTGGGTACACCGTCAAGATGGCGCTGTTCTATAAACGATCTTTTCTGTTGATGTCGTCTTATGAGCTGTTTATTCACAAATTAAACCCAGACGAATAAAAAAATAGTTAAGACATACGCAAACACAGACAGAGAGAAAGAGAGGGAGGGAGGGAGTGAGTGAAAGAAAGAGAAAGGGAGAAATGCTGGTTACTGGGCGATAGGCTACCGGCCTGAAAAAAGTTTGCGGTAGTCGCCAATGAAACGTTTTGTGCTGTTAAATGCACCCACCAGCTAGTCTCTGGATATCTGGATACCCTGGCCGCCTCCGTCTGGATCGGCATATCTAGTCTGGATACAGACAAGTGCGGAGCTGGAAGCCTGCTACAGGTATCGCTCGCTGGTTGGCGTTTGGCGGCAGTATCCAGAACGAACGATGCCGATTTTGGCAGCAGCTGGAAGAAAGAGAGACAGTAACTAGATGTTGATTATCTGAGTCGAATTCGGATTAACCGATCCGATAGAACCGTTTAGTAAACTCTCGCTGTGATATCGGACTGGTTCACCAATCGGTGGACACTGACACCTCAAAAACAAACTGTGACGATGTTACGAGTGGGGCCCTTCGTTGGACAGCTCCTCGTCTGTCTCGTTTCCACTGTCCTGCGCACCAACCTGGTCAACGGTCAAGGTTAGTAAATGGTCTGTTATGCATGTCTAAAGGGTTTCAAGCGACACAGCGATAATCCGAAATTATTCTACGAAAATGATGCTATCCTTAAAAGGAATTTTAAATGTTTGTTTAAAATTTTCAAAAAAATTACAAGATGTCTTCATATCGTCGCCAACTTTCGGCCATCTCAATAATGGTAACAAAGTTTCTCATTAGAACGCTGGTCAAAATGGAAATATTTTATTCTCTCGTCACCAAATGGTGAAATAAACTTCTCCTAAAAATCTTAAATCTGTTCTGAAAACACACCTGTTTAAGGTCGCTTTCACAGATAAATAATTATTATCATTTAAGCCACTTATAGGGTTTTTACAGATATATTATTTGGGGTATTATTATATTACATATTATTTGTACAGCGCCTTTGAATGGCTCCTGTTAGTAAGGGCGCTTTATTAAATATACATTATTATTATTATTATTATTATTATTATCATATAAAATGCGTCAATTTTCACCCCAAAACACTCTCCCCGAGTAGATACTGGATGAGAAACAATCTTCTGAAAGATGTTACAAGTTTAAGCTGAAATTGTTTTGATAGAGATTTATCATCGAGCACGAATGTATCACATTTACAGTGTATATGATGGAGTTACCACGCAGTAATACCGTTGATCTGATGTAAGGTTAAACGGCAACAATAGAAAGATCCCATTCAATAGGTATATATAACCTTTGATAAATGCACAGAGAGAGATAACGAAATCCTGTCTGAAGAAGGTGTGCCATTCTTCAAGGTGGTCTTTAAGGCCAGAATTTTATATACATATATTGTTATGCTATCTAAGATTAACTAGGTGTTCAGTTGTTAAGTCATAAAGGTTTTGGTTTTAGTGTAATTGGAAGTTTTCCGATCGAGCAATTAACATATTGAGAAAGTACTGATGACGATAATCGTACGTTATGCGAGTATATAATATCGAAATTAATAATCATACATACAAATAGAAGTGTATCGATAGATATGCTATAGATTACAGCAAGATGATTGGTTGTTTAAGTGGGACGAGGGGGGAATTCCCAATGACCCTTACGGCTGTGAGAGTATTTTCCTTGTTAGTAGACGTGGTAGATGTACTCTTGTTATAAAGTCCATTACGTTACGTGTTGTTCTAATAAACCTGGCCATATCCATGTAACTATATCAGATACACAGAACAATAAAATTATCAATCAACTATCGCCTTTAGCCTGATGTAAGACGGACACGGAACCGATCATTAAAATCTTTAGGCTTCGAGATTTGCTTCTGGAAAGTTCCAGTCACTTCTGGTCGATCTCTGGCATAGCATAATGTACCTAGCGTTTTCTGGTCGATCGGAAAGGCACTGGCACAGGAGAAACACGAAACGTAATTACAGCAATATTTAAGCGATTCATCAGATCGTCTAATTCAGCCCGAGGTTCATCAGTCCCTGGCAGTGGGAGAAAGCTCTGGTATACAGAATCACTAGTTGTAAACAGAAAATAGAATAGTAATTACTCTTACTACCAAAGATTTGTAATATCTGATAAGATCCCGAAATATACTTTTCTTTATGAATGATTTTAGGTATGAGGCGGTAAATACGAAGATCTGCTGACGTAACCTTCTTATTATTATCATAATTATTTAATAAATGTATGGATAGATAACTCGATATATATATATATATATATATATATATATATATATCAGAAGCATGTTTCATCCGTTATCATCATTTCAATTGCATTGTATAAGACAATTATATCGCAGCGACTACTCGAGAAAAAAAAGGGACTGGTGAGACATTACACATGTCTCAGCCAGAAAAGTCGCCACTCTGGATTCAGTCCCCTGAAGAAACGTCCAGAGTTTGAATTCACGGTTCGAGATTATCTGTGCCTGTGCCTTATAATACACAGCTAAAACACACACACACATATAGTTATACACGCATTTGCATACATATTCATATATATATCTATATACGTATACGCGCAATACCGGGATTCGATCCTGCCATCGGAAGATCTCCGGTGAAATGCCCCACCAACTGTACCAAGTTAACGTTGACACAACAGCAGGAGGAAATACCAGAGTCATGGCTAAGACAAATTGGCTTAGTATCAGACGTCAAACCTCTAGATATATATATATATATATATATATATATAGTGGTTGTGTGTGTGTGTGTGTGTGTGTGTGTGTGTGTGCAATAATAATATATCAGATTGTGTTGTGATAGTGTCATTCTTCGGTTAAAAACTAGCTTTGGTATTGAAGCTTAACTAAATGAGCTGTCCGTCTGTCTGTCTTTATTTATTGGTTTTATTCAGTTTAACCCTATCTCTGTGCATCTGTCTGTCTATCTATCTGTCTGTCTGTCTGTCTGTCTGTTATAACAGCATAGGTGTGTGCGTGTGTAGGTGCAGGCGTCTCTGAGTACTACTACCCAAATATCATAAGCATTATCTAACCATCAAAAGCTCTTAGATCCAGATAACATCTTCTGGTGCCAGCTTCGCTCCAGACTGCCAGTCGACCGTATAAACATAGTGTCTGCGATAAATAACATTACAAGTCCGGATACTCTGTGCCTGGTACCTCATTCCATAATCTCACAGACAACTCTTATCAACATCCGATCAACTCTTAACTAGTTTAAGCTCTCTCTGTCTGTCTTTCTGTCTCTCCCTCTCTCTCTCTCTCTGTCTGTCGCTCTACATTTGAACACACACACACACACACACCAAGAGTAGATTCTTTGTGCGTGTATGTGTGTGTGTTTGCTATCACGAATGAAGCTTGTAATCCCCTCAAACCTTATTCAATACCCTTATTCATAACATAAACGTCACATCGCACGCATGCGCGCGCGCGCACACACACACACACACACAGAGTCTAGGATTTTAAATTGGCATTAAATCTCTTACCAAGGTCAGGTTTAGTCAGATCTAAAGACGTGACTCGTTTGTGTTTAATCTTTAAAGAAAGGAATTATAAAAAGCGAATTAATTAGCTGTTTGCTGAGCCAGATACGAGAACCGACTACATGTTAAAACCTTCTTAAACAGACAAATAAAATGATTTGCTAATGTTAGTAGATTCATGGCCACTTCTGTGTAGATATCAGTAAGAAATAACGGCCACTTTTGTGCACATGGTAGGCTAACTGGGTCGCGCGACCGCCAAAGGTAATGAAGCGAAGTCGAAGATGAAACACCCTTCAGATATGCGTACGCCGAGATTCGAACACGGGTGGTAGTGATCTGTGATCCAACACGCTACCGCTAGACCACGGAGGCGAGAGATGTTTATTTATCCTGTTCCATTGTGTGACTTGAGATGTAATGACGACTAGACGGTAGACACAGGAGCTGGCTAGGACAAACACTTCTACAGGTATATGAAACATTCCACAACTACAAACCTACAATTGGATTCTATCCCACGACCTAGATGATTGCTGGCAGAACGGTTCAAACTGCATTAACAGAGATCCTGATAGGCCGATCGTTCTCTCCCCTCTCTCTCTCTCTGTTTCCTTATATATATATATATATATATATATATATATATAATTATAATTAATCCAGTCACTGGTTCTACAAAGACGGAAACGAGGTCTGTGTCCCCGGTTCACCTTACCTATATAACTGGCCTTATTATTATTATTATTATTATTATTAATCTTGTTATTATTATGTAAATGGGAATTTTCAATTAATGAACTTAATCACTTACATATGTAACTCACACTATCGTTATATAAAATAGAAAGTACCAACGTAATAAAGTCAGAACTTACACTAACATGTGACTGATATGTTAGGATGTTTCATTCCCCAATCATGGTATATACATTTGATTTCAAAATGATCAATCACCGTTCACAATTTCTGTTAAATTATGGCAGCTGCTGAAAATATTATCATTTAGAAAATATATTAAAATTGGCATCTGACGATGGATGAATCGTATAGATGATGGAGAAGGGAAGACTTTTTGTTTATATGAGATCCTGGTGAGCAATAAGATTACAACAGACGGAAATTATCATCGAATTACTACGTCCGTCCAGATCCATACAGACACAGAGAGCGGGTAATGTGAGATGGTAAGGCAGACAGAATGGGACGAAGATTTTGTTTTTGAAAGCAACAAATCAGATAAAACTTGAGATTAAACTCTTCAGCGAGTTTATCAATAACCTAAAAAGATACAATATGAATTCGGAAAAGGTTACGGTCTAATAGTTAGCTATTAAACCTAGATAATGATAAATAAATAACATACCATCATTGCTGATATCACTTGTTAGTCTAAGTCAATATCAGTAACTGAGGGGTCAATATCGGTTCATCGTAATACAGTCAGTTAGTAAGTGAATGCAGTTGACTAATACATCGTACTAAGAAAAATCTTGATCCTGACGAATAGTCATTACTTTAGTTAGTAAGTTTAGACTGTATGACTGTTAACTAGATAACAGTCTCGAGATTTGATGTCACCAATTTCAATATTAGAGGTAATTATCACAAACTATTTTTATATATTCGGCTATTTAATGTTCGAGACTTGGTAAACGAAATGAAATTAAAGAAATGTCACGTGCATGTTAAGCCTTATAGTATAGGCTATAGAGTATAGTATTATAAACAGCTACTTGAGGTTTAATGCATCTTAGTATTTGACGGGAGGAGGTTCGAATATGTTTTCGTTTCAAAGATCTAAAAGTCTAAATACAGCTCCGTCTTAGCAGTACCGATCCCTCTCTCCTCTACCCCCCCCGCCTCCTCCTCCCCCCCAGTCATGATACAGATAAATATATGACTATTTACTTCTGTGGCATCGCAAAAATCAGCCAACCTTGACTTGAACTGTAGTAGTTAGTACCTTCCCACGCACATGTCAATTATAACACGTCTACAGCCACGTTCATCTTGTGTCTGGGATGATAAAAAATACTTCTTCACAAACACACAAAAACTGACCGTAAACATCCTGAAAGATTTATACATTCTGGAGTCCTTAGCTCACCTTGTAATTTCGAAATAAACACATTTTCAGCGACAGACTTTTACATGTGACGCGATCATATTATTCTATGTATAGGAAGCGCCAATGAGGACCCGTATGAAGAGGTCGCGCGTCTGTTGCGGGCGCACGCATGCCCAAAGTAGGTCAGCCGCAAATTTGTCCAATAAGAGTGCATTAAGCGAGTCACGTAACTGGCCCAGTTTTTATGTATTTGTATAAAGATTAACTAGCAAATAGTCGAACCTAAGGTCACATTTTCTTAAAAATAAGAGAAAAAAAACTCTTAGCAATAACATCTGTGGATCGAAGTCGGTCACAGGAATATATATCCATAACCAAGCACAGAGATAACAGTATCCATATCACAGACAGCAGTCAACCCGTATTACCTAGCGACTAAATCACGCACTACTAGTCAGTCATTGTGTGATGTGTTTCTAGAGTGACCGGGTCGGAGAATGGTTAATTATCGATATTGACACACACGCGCACACACTCTGTGTATGTGTGTGGCGTATTCGTGATTACACGCTTACACGCGCTTATAGTGGGCGGACGCTGGGGATTCTGGGATTAATTTCGCCTTTCGAGGGGATAGATCTATTAGCACCGATGAAGAAGTGAAGAAGAAGAAAAAACACCCGAAAAATTATATTTCCTGAAGAATTCTACGAACTCAGCAAAATCCATCCCAGCTTCACCGACAACATTTCTGTATTACATAACACTTGGTCTAGACGTCTAGTGGAGAAGGTGGGTCTCTAACAGTATAATCATAGTCGACTAACTAAACACACTATTGTGTATCCAGACGTATGTTCGACGGATTCTGGATTTCAAAGCATCAAATATTTACCTATGTAAGTTAATCTTAGATATACTGTTATGATTCTCTCGAGAATGATGTCATCCGATTGATCAACTTTATCAATCTTGTCAGAATAGACTGATTGACTGATTCGTTTGCTAATTCAGCCAGTTACCCAAACATCTAATAACTCACTCACTCACTCACTCACTCACCACTCACTCACTCAATCACTCACTCACTCACTCACTCACTCACTCACTCACTCACTCACTCACTCACTCACTCACTCACTCACTCACTCACTCACTCATTCATTCATTCATTTACTCACTCACTCACTCACTCTACCTTTAACCAGAGGTTTCGCTAATAACGTTTGCTTTCTCGACAACTCTAAGAACTCCTCCGAGCTACAAACAAACAAACAAACAAACAAACAAACAAACAGTTCTCTCGCCAAACATCAAACCAGATGTTTAATGGCGATGATTTTTCAGAAGACCGCAAATTGTTTCATTTCTTTTCTCCAAAAACAAATATTGATTGTAACATCAAACATCTGAATGAACACGTTCTCTAACGTAAAAAGGAACGGAAAGGAAAGGTGAAGAAACACAGAAATCGTTTAGCTCATTCCATTCTCTACGATCTCGTAAGATGTGAATGCGAGTGGGGACGGGGGTCGTGCGTACGCGCAGGCGTGTATGTGTACGCGCGTGTGCTTTCGTGTTCACCGATTTCAGGAATTGTTGACGTACTGCCCTTTTTTAATGTGAACCATAGGTTAAATGTGCCCCGAACGACCTCAAAAGGTAATGAGTAAAGGTGAAAAGTGAAATAGCTTTTAGAGGCCGGTATCTGAATCGAGAGCTAGATTTTTGTGGTGAGCCGCACCACAAATTAGGTTACAGAGGTCTTCATTGAATTGACGGGAATAAGTGCTCACTTGATAATAAAACATCAATCCTAGGTTCATCATTCGTTATCTTTATCCAAGATGGCCATTATAACTTTTAGTTCGAAGATTATAATAAAAATAATAATAATGGCCAAAATGGCAGTTTTTAACGTGGCTGGTAATCTCAAATGAGGGAGATGTATATGGTCTGTAATGCTCCCACAAAACATTGTCAGTTGCCTGGCTGGATGAAAAACTCCTCCTGGTTCAGTGCCACGGCCGAGGCGCGAACCTACGACCTCACGAACACAATGACCATAGCCATAGGTAAATAGTCTCACACTTTACCCATGAGGCCAAAATAAATAAACAAAATGGCCGTTCTCTCATAATACCGACGTACGACTTGTTCTATGGCTGAGCTTTTAATAAAATTAATAACCATTAAAATGTCGGCCATTTTGGCTCATTAATATAGTGACGCATTAATAACGGGGAAAAAAACACCGTTAAATCCACCGATTACCGACAAATCTCCTGCCTTATTCCTCACAAAAAAAGGAGTTTCTGGATCGATATTAAATCAATTTCTGTGGATCGTGTGATTAAATTTGTAGTCCAAGTGAGTTATTTAGATCCTGAGACTGATGTTACTCGTTATTATTCCAGTCTGTGGGATGTTCGGTTCAACAATAAATGGCTTCAATCTAATCGCGTGATTTCGTTTCGTGGCAAATCTCAGTGATATGTATCTGATAAGGTGACTGACTGACTCACTGACGGACTAACTTACTGACTCACTGACTGACTCATTCACTCACTGACTCACTGACTAACTGACTCACTCACTCTTGTTCGCCTACTAATAACCAACAGACAATGATAACATCTCTTAAGAGAGGTGATGCTTTATAAATAATTTACATTTGTTATAATAATGTAATCCTCTCCGCGAGTATTCCATCTAAAAATTAATTAATTGTACACAGATAATAACAAATATTGATTTATTTAGTATAAACTATTAATAATGAAGCGACAGTGATAGTCACCTGAGACACCTGGCCAACGGACTACTTCTTATGCATTTTGACAATGATATATCTATTATTACAATACATATTTATTATGACTAACTTATTGTTGTTCACTCCTAATAAATGTCTAGATTTAACAAAACATAAGTAACCTCAGGAGAAATAACCAGATGAGAAAACTTTATTTTATTAGCTAAAGTTAGCCATGTTATTTATAATAAAACATTTGGATCTAGAGACAGTCTACATATTTGGTGTTTTATTCTCAATCTACTTTTTGTTTGTTTTTCTTCGGTCAAAGGTCATAATATAAAGTATCACGGATTACATCAGCAACCACAGTCTCTCTCTCTCTCTCTCACACACACACACACAGAGAGAGAGAGAGAGAGAGAGAGGGGGGGGGGACATCAACGGCATAAGGCAGAAGAGCAACTGCCTAGAGACATGCGATGAGAAGACATTTGTATCTGGTGGATGAATTATCCTCCACGGGTCCAGTAAATAGTCAGTTTAAGGCTTCTTGTTGGTAGACCACAGAACAACCACCACACACATAACCAGAAAATACCCCCCACCCCCAACACTTCACATACAATAATAATCAAATACTAAACTCAACAGCAAAAGTTGGCTTCTTCCCCCCCCCCGGGCACATACCAATAGCACATCAGTCTGAAACCGTTTAGTAAATAACACAAAATATGACAAGCATCACATCAGTCTGAAACGGTTTAGTAAATAACATGAAAAATAACAAGCACAGCATTAACACATCAGTCTGAAACCGTTTAGTAAATAACAAAATACAACAGCATCACATCAGTCTGAAACGGTTTAGTAAATAACTTGAAAAATAACAAGCGGATATAGTGTACTCTGTAACATCCGCCCATTGAGATATGGACTAACTTGATGTTACTGATTTAGTATCCTCACCTGATTGATGTTAGTGTTATGTTTATATACGTGTATCAAATAAACATCCTTCTCTCGGTGAACTGCTAGTGAACGTTGTATTAATATGATACTTGTTTCTGTCAAGTGCTGAATGTTTACAAACTAAACAACTTCCAGTTGATATTTCTATGATAGTAGACTGTGAGTGAAATGTTTTTTGTATTTGTATGTTAGAGGTTTATTTATTAGATATATTTCAAATAGCCTTTTGGTACATAACTGTGAGTCAGTGGGTGAATCAGTGTGTTGTTTTATTAGTCGTGGCATTAAGTCATACCTGTCATATATGATATGGGGGGTGGGGGGTGTGGGACCTGGAACACAACCCATAAATCTAATAATTTCATTCAGCTTCTTTGTGGTACACAGAATATTTGTTTGTGCAATAATGGTTTTGTATAATATATATTTGACGGTTAAATATTTGCACAACATATTGCATTATTCAGTTGTAAACTTAGCAATAAGAGTTCGAGTAATTATATTTTAAGCAACCCACCCATAGCAACCAGCGATATATTAATTTCAAGTAACAATAGACGTGATCCGGAAGAAGAACAAAATAGACTCTGTTTCTACAAATTTGATATACAATAATAACAAAGACATTCAGTTATTTCGGTATAAATGCTACCGTGT
Source organism: Paralvinella palmiformis (assembly GCA_025642065.1). NCBI lineage: Eukaryota > Metazoa > Annelida > Polychaeta > Terebellida > Alvinellidae > Paralvinella > Paralvinella palmiformis. The sequence goes on from JAODUP010001231.1 coordinate 38,002, forward strand.
CAACTTTGTCAATACAAAACTCATAGATAGATAGATGGATAGACAGGAACATCTGCCATAATAGTCTGATCTCATTAACAATATCTAGAATGTTTAAAAATCACAAACTTACCATTGACGTCTGGATCACGGAACTCGTCAGTTGAGATGAGTACCGGATGTGTGATAGCAGTAGAGTAATTCTCGGCAACTCCTTGACATCGCTCTGGCTGTTAGTTTGGAGCCATCCATCAGTATGAATGATGCTACACAATATGTGACCTCTGACCGGTCACGACTCGTCTCCTCAAGTGATATTTGGGTGGTCTCTAGTTCGCAGTTAGTGATCCGTGAGTCAGACCGTCATAAACAATATCACTTGACTCCGGCGTCTGTAAGTTAACTATAGGCCGAGATATCAGTACACTGTTTTAGTAACAACTACTATTAGTACTGGTACTATAGCACTAACATCAACTACTACTACTACTACTACTACTGTTACTACTATTACTACTAGTAGTAGTAGGAGTAACAACAATACTGTAGATTCATAACAAGAACAACAACTACTATTACTACAACTACTTCTACTATTACTATTGTTACTAATACCACAACGGGATATTCCAGTGGCCCAGTGGTTATAGTTATGCGTTGCAAACCCGCAGTTGCGGGTTCGAATCCGTATCATACCTGTAGTTGCGAGGTATGTTTCCCTAGGAAGTCGCCTCTCCTACTTACATCTCATGTGTAATCAATCACCACCGAGACTAAATATCTCATCTCAACTCAACTACTACTATTACTATAAGCACTAGTGCAAATATTAATTTGAAAATATGAAAATGTTACATATTTATTCTTTACGTTTTTGTTCTTTTTCTTATAGCTTCCATCATCATCAGCATCATCATCATCATCATCATCATCATCATCATCATAACATATACTACACTAATAAAATATCAAGAAACATTCTATAAACAAACCATATTCACTCATTATGTATGACCGTCAGAGTTTGTTCGAACCCACCCGACTCTCAGACCTTCAGTTATCTTAAAGGTGATTGACGTATACTCAAACTTGAGCAATTATTTTTTATTTTCCCACCCGAAGGCGTTTCTGATTTGTGCTGAAAAATTCTCGATGGCATAAACAAGGGACCGCCTCTGAGCCATAAACTGGTGGCGTTGTCCTGCAAGTTGACGTATTTAATGGATGACTGTATAAATGGACTCACCACCACTCACCACCACCACTCACCCCACCACTCACTCACTCCTGCTTACTCACCACCCCCCCATCTTATACCACCACTCAATCATCTCATCATACCCCCACCCCCACCACTCACCACTCACTCACTCACTCACTCACTCACTCACACTCACTCACTCACTCACTCACTCACTCACTCACTCACTCACTCACTCACTCACTCACTCACTCACTCACTCACTCACTCACTCACTCACTCACTCACTCACTCACCAATATAAATTCCAAAAAGGCACTCTGAACGATAGCATATTGATAGAGACGTGAAAAAAGACGTGCGGTCTAGATTTTATGTCCAAATAAACACTGAAATATGTTATAGAAGCACCAAAAACTAATTTATGAAAATATGCGACAGATAACCGTAAAACATTTCAACGCCGAAAGGCAAATGTTCACATCCTAACAGCGAGCTGGGAGAATTCAAAGTCTGATTAAGCTTTCGCTGAAATGGAACGTTTTCAAACTGTCCAGGAAGAACATAGACATAATTCATCCAAGTTTTGTTTGTTTATATGTCTGCGACATTTAACATGAACGAAAACTCGGATATAATTAACAGGCACGTGTATCAACAAACCGTACGGCTATAAAAAAATAAGGCCGTGGTCTTATCTTGGTCAAGCACATCGCGGAAAGTCAGTGCGTGTTCGTTTTACTATTTGCCAATATGTTTTCCTCATTATTCTACGTAAAGACCATCACTTGCTGTAGCTATAAGCAACATGGCAGCTACGGGCTCTGGAAAAGACACAATAGTGACAACGTAAACATAAATCAGTACACCTCCTGCTGTTACATAATTGGAGCGAAAATATATTGTTCAGCCATAAAAACGGTTGGAGGTCGATTTTTAGCTGAGCCAAAAATGCCCAGGAATGTGCTCGTTAACTGTTTGGCGTTCAGGTAAAAAGGTGGAAGCGATAGTCAGAATATGGCGTATAATAGGAAAAATATGGAATATGATAGAAACAATATGAGACACGAACGTAATAATATTAGACTTGATTGTAAAAACACCAACTCGAATACAATGTAGTTTATAACAGGTGTACAATAAACACAGACAGACAGACAGACATACAGACAGACAGACAGACAGACAGACAGACAGACAGACAGACAGACAGACAGCACACACACACACACACACACACACACACACACGAATTCTCGCAACTGCTAAATACACTTAGGTAGTATGGCTTAGATTTTATTTCTGAATCTCACTATAAAATGACTTATGAGAATCTGGTAACTTACGTTATTTGTTGTTGATTATAAAAAAACGACACAGATAACAACATGAAATACTGATGATATAACGACATAAAACAACGATTAACACTAATAACCGACCAAAATGGTCCATACACTTCTATAAATGATAATGCAGATGTTAGAAGATCATCTTCACATTTCAGAATATCATAAAACATATCTGAAGTTACCTCAGAAATATTCACAATATTTATATATTCCATGAAGCACAACATTTAAAACAAGATGTAGTAATTTAAGATAGCTAGTAGAAAACGTTGATGATGATGATGATGATATGTTTATATTGTCTTGTTTTTGTTTATTTGTTATTAATATAATATCATCATCAATCCTGTGACCGGCTTCTATGTGTTTATCTTAGTGGTCTAGATAACCAAGATAAACAGATGTCCATATAGATAATACCTTTGGTCATCATCGTCTTAATGTTTGGATTATGATACGTGGAGAGAATTTGAGCTGCCGAAAAGAAGCTTCAACTTGTTATACTATATGTACGCGCCCAGACACGCGTGTACTCTCGTATACGTCAACCTAACTTACCGGAATCTTAGTAAGAACCCTCTGGGACGCGTTCACGCGCGCATATTCGTATACGCAAATTCGCTCATTTGATGCGGTGTTCCAACCTCAGATTTAACAAGTCTTTATGACTAAAACATCGAAAGTTATCAATATCAGATAACACAATATGAGGAAGAATATTGAATATATTTCTGTAGCTCCGGGGCGCCTCCGTGGTCTAGCGGTAGCGTGTTGAACCACAGATCACTACCAGCCGGGTTCCAATCTCGGCGTGGGTATATCTGAAGGTTGTTTCATCTTTGACTTCGCTTCATTACCTTTGGAGGTCGCTCGGCCCATCTAGCCTACCATGTGCACAAAGGTGGCCGTAAAACACCAATCATGATCATCATCATCTTTCTGTAGCAGCGTTTAAAAGCTACCATAGGTTGTGAACGTCACAAGTGGTTATAGTTTAAAATAAAATACAGTAAAATATCTCGAACAATTGAATATTTACTTAATCGAAAGAGTATTTGAAATGGCAAATAATCCAGAGTTGCCTTCCCATATAAAGATCTCAGTTCTCAAGTTATAATATATAGAAGCCTAGCTAAAAATTCACTCTTTTCACTAACAAATCTGGACGTATTTCAGTCTCCAATATTCTTCTAGTAAACCTTATTATTGAAGGTTTGTCTGTCAGAAGTTAATGCCAATATATTTGGAAAACATTTCACGTTCAATAATCTCGGTACTTCATATTACAATGTGACCTCTTCTAGGTAAGAATTTAACTCACCTTCCAGAAATACGTTCGCTCTAATATTGGATACTATTCAATTCATACATGGATACTCCATTGACCAGAACAGTCATAGGGTAACCCCTATAAGTTCAAGGACACTTTATATATTCATAATAGTCGTGTGCATATTTTCTATCAAGCAGAGTACGTTAAATATGTTACAGAAATATCTTGTAGTTGGCATATATTAGAAGTAATGTCCTCAATTTTTCTGTGCTATTTCCTTGCGAATAATAGTTGAGGAATAATTTCAGTCACTCTAATCATCTGCCAATATACTAAATACACAGATATATATATTTACGCAAATTACTATATTGGGGATGAGTGCAAGATGACAAGGGATGCTATATAACTGATCCTTTGTGGGCTGCACATTGTAAGATGACATATTTCGGTTCAGAAACCTCGCAGTCAAATATCTTTCAAGGTCACATCGGTGTTATTATCATGCAAATCATGATGATGATGAGGTTTTGATGCTGCGAAGTTATTTATAATCCGCCGCCTTTTCTTCCAACTGATAAGACCGGATGATACAAGTATTACTGTACTCACAACTGGATGTTGAAATATTCTATATGCACTGCTCCATTCGTTTACAAACGATATCGTTTTGATAAAACATTGAAATTGTCTGTTCTGAAATTTGGCTAATTTTCTGGCCGAGCCTTTGGTTTTTCAGTAGAACTTGTTTGATATATACCGGCCAAGGTATAATCAATTTTCAAGTCATGGCCAGTTGTGGGCCTGTTGATGATTGCTAATTACTAAATCCAACACACACTTCTAGAACTGATTGGTTGTTGATTGATTCTTTGTTTATCATAATTCGCGCAATGTGTAATAACACTTACTCTACAACAAACCGTGTAATTTATAAGCTATTAATAATCGTGCATACATACAATTGGTATATGTAGTAAATACAGATCTTTGGCTGTCTCTTAGGCCTCAAATATTTCAATTCATTACTTATTGTTACATATATCATAAACAGAGACACAATTGATTTTTAGTTCAATGATGACTATGATAACAGCTCATCATAAAGACTATCACTGTTAAGTTTAATACTATTAAAGTATCTATGACAATATTTAAGCTAACACCAAATAATTCGACTTCCTAGACATATTGCGTAGATAATCATATTCAACGTGATAATAATATATCTGTAATCAAACGTTCTCATTATATTTATAAGACTTGGTGTTTCTAAATATAAATTATCTATAATTATAAATTTACACGTATCTAATTTATCAGTTAAACACACATAACAAACGGTCAGCATAAATGACCTCTCTATATTTTAATGACAAATGGAATCTAAGAACTTCCTCCATCATTTACTAAGTCTGAGTTTGCCTACTTTTCCTATCAACATCAGTCTCAACTAGTTCAATATAACAATAATATCGGCTCGATGTAATACTATTTTGATGACATTTCTCTTGCAGATTGTACATATAATGGCGACATATACAGACCCGGAGACACATGGAAGCCTTACGGGCTAGTCGATCCTTGTTTTGAGTGTAAATGTGTAAATGGCGAATTTGACTGCCACACGATAGAATGTCCGGCTTTAGACTGCGACCCGTCTGTGGCCGAGGCAGCTGTTGGAGAATGTTGTCCCATTTGTCCAGGTAAGTGACGTACCTTGGTTTACTTATTACCTACGTGAATTACAAGACAATAACACACGTTTGTGCTTACGTACTCTGGTGTCTAACTGACAAAATTATAACCTGTAATCAAACAAATTCTCACCACTCTGAACAAATGCTATACGTACCTGGTGTCTAACTGACAAAATTATAACCTGTAATAAAACAAATTCTCACTCTGAACAAATGCTATACGTACCTGGTGTCTAACTGACAAAATTATAACCTGTAATAAAACAAATCCTCACTCTGAACAAATGCTATATGTACCTGGTGTCTAACTGACAAAATTATAACCTGTAATAAAACAAATTCTCACTCTGAACAAATGCTATACGTACCTGGTGTCTAACTGACAAAATTATAACCTGTAATAAAACAAATTCTCACTCTGAACAAATGCTATACGTACCTGGTGTCTAACTGACAAAATTATAACCTGTAATCAAACAAATTCTCACTCTGAACAAATGCTATACGTACTCTGGTGTCTAACTGACAAAATTATAACCTGTAATAAAACAAATTCTCACTCTGAACAAATGCTATATGTACCTGGTGTCTAACTGAAAAAATTATAACCTGTAATAAAACAAATTCTCACTCTGAACAAATGCTATACGTACCTGGTGTCTAACTGACAAAATTATAACCTGTAATAAAACAAATCCTCACTCTGAACAAATGCTATACGTACCTGGTGTCTAACTGACAAAATTATAACCTGTAATAAAACAAATTCTCACTCTGAACAAATGCTATACGTACCTGGTGTCTAACTGACAAAATTATAACCTGTAATAAAACAAATTCTCACTCTGAACAAATGCTATACGTACCTGGTGTCTAACTGACAAAATTATAACCTGTAATAAAACAAATTCTCACTCTGAACAAATGCTATACGTACCTGGTGTCTTCAAAGGTATAACCTTTAAAAAAACTCTGAAAAGGTGTATGTCCTGGTGTCAGTAAATTAACCTTTTGTTATTTTGAAAAGGTGTGGGGTTTGGGGGTGAAAACAGTAAAAAAAAATTAAAAACTTTATATAACTTTTGTAAAAGAAGGTGATGGAGCCATTTGGGTAAGTAGAAATAATAAAAATAAAATTAATAACTCAACTTAATAACAAAATTAAATTGGTAAAAGTCAAATCACGAGGTACCTTTTGTGTCAATCATGATACTATTATAGACCCATCAATCAATGACGAAAATGTTATAGATCTATAAATCAATAATGATACTATTATAGACCCATAAATCAATGATGAATACTATTATAGATCTATAAATAAATGATGATACTATTATAGATCTATAAATCAATGATGATACTATTATAGATCTATAAATCAATGATGATACTATTATAGATCTATAAATCAATGATGATACTATTATAGATCTATAAATCAATGATGATACTATTATAGATCTATAAATCAATGATGATACTATTATAGATCTATAAATAAATGATGATACTATTATAGATCTATAAATCAATGATGATACTATTATAGATCTATAAATCAATGATGATACTATTATAGACCCATCAATCAATGATGATACTATTATAGATCTATAAATCAATGATGATACTATTATAGATCTATAAATCAATGATGATACTATTATAGACCCATCAATCAATGATGATACTATTATAGACCCATCAATCAATGATGATACTATTATAGATCTATAAATCAATGATGATACTATTATAGATCTATAAATCAATGATGATACTATTATAGATCTATAAATCAATGATGATACTATTATAGATCTACAAATCAATGATAATACTATTATAGATCTATAAATCAATGATGATACTATTATAGATCTATAAATCAATGATGATACTATTATAGATCTATAAATCAATGATGATACTATTATAGATCTATAAATCAATGATGATACTATTATAGATCTATAAATCAATGATGATACTATAATAGATCTATAAATCAATGATAATACTCTTCTAGACCTATCAATCAGTGAGGATACTATTCAAGACATAACAGTCAGTGTACTAACCATATTGTTTAATAAACAGCATACAGTGTACACGCCGAAAGAAACACTCTGCTAATTGAATTGTAACCAGATTCTTTATGTGTACACTGTACACAATACTGTAAGGTCACGGACTATCCTATAACTGTATTAAGTTTACAAATTGTACTACAAATAAAGTCTAGTGTACGATTAGTGTACTGGTTATAAGAAGTAACGAACACAGGAAAAACAATTAACAATAATAATTTAATAAAACAATCTTCCTGGTAAGAGCATTTTAATGGACTTTTACATTAAAACGTCTAGAATAAATTGTATTTATAACTAAATTATATATATTGAACGATAAATACTATATACCTGAAAATGCAAACCCTAATTAGGATATTTAAAAATGACGTATTTCAAGAGATGGTACATTCCTGGTTAACAGAAGATCATCAAGATATTAGGGTTAATAATATTTGAATGATTTGTAAGTTGGTAGTAAACTAATAAAATAAATAGGTTTGTCTTTAAATATATTTATTTAAGAAATAGGATTATATAGTCATATTTCCGAATACTTGTCAATACATGAGATACATCACTCAAGGATGACACGAAGTAGGGTATTAGAATAGTTTATTCGAGATTAAATAAAATTACTTATCACAGTAAAAAAACGTCTTCATGTATCAATAATGTATCTGTTTAAAAACAGATCTTCTTAAGAAGTTAGTTAGTCTGTGCCTCTTGAAGAGGTATTAAATTGTCAAAACAATTATCAGAAATTATCACAAATTAATTATAGGTTTTAGTTATTATATTTAGTGATTTCACAGAATGTCGCGAAGCTAAAGAAATACTATATGTTTTAATATCGTTTAATCTTAAAGAGTTCATGGATAGCCAAATACCACAGCATGGTAATGTTTCAAATTCCGCAAGGAAAACAATATATATATATATATATATATATATATATACGTTGTGCGCTATCTACATGCATTTTATATTTAGCGGAGTATAAATGCAAACAACTCGAAGAAAGCGTGTGTCCTTGATGTATAGCAACGAACCAATAACTAAATACATAGGACTCAAGATAACCAACTCAGGACAAATCATCAGCAGCAGACAATCTAAGAACTTGGCTGAAAACTAACACATATACCAATCGTAGAACACATCAGTCAACTGTATCAAACACAACGTACATCATAGTCAACTGTATCAAACACAACGTACATCATAATCAACTGTATCAAACAGAACGTACATCATAGTCAACTTTATCAAATACAACGTACATCATAGTCAACTGTGTCAAACACAACGTACTTCATAGTCAACTGTATCAAACATAACGTTCATCATGGTCAACTGTGTCAAACACAACATACATCATAGTAAGCTGTATCAAACACAACGTACATCATAGTCAACTGTATCAAACACAACGTACATTATGGTCAACTGTATCAAACGCAACGTACATCATAGTCAACTGTATCAAACACAACGTACATCATAGTCAACTGTATCAAACATAACGTACATCATAGTCAACTGTATCAAACATAACGTACATCATAGTCAACTGTATCAAACACAACGTACATCATAGTCAACTGTATCAAACATAACGTACATTATAGTCAACTGTATCAAACATAACGTGCATCATAGTCAACTGTGTCAAACAGAACGTACATTATAGTCAACTGTGTCAAACAGAACGTTCATCATAGTCAACTGTGTCAAACACAACGTACATTATAGTCAACTGTGTCAAATACAACGTACATCATAGTCAACTGTATCAAACACAACGTACATTATAGTCAACTGTGTCAAACACAACGTACATCATAGTCAACTGTGTCAAACACAACGTACATATCAAGAAGGACTACTGGTACTTGCCAACTTGATATAGTATAATT
>JAODUP010001231.1:52500-82447 GCA_025642065.1 Paralvinella palmiformis
TAAGAGTTACGTGATTAATCAAAGGTGACACTTATCCTAAAAAGTTATCAGACATAACTACCGTATCATAAATATTAAAATCTTGTATTTGTATGGAAAGCTGACATCTACAAATGTGGACCAGTTTAATGATAGGAAAGCTTATTTGGTCAAACACATCTAATTAATAATAGTGATAATAATAATGTATATTTAATAAAGCGCAGGAGCCATTCAAGGGCGCTGTAGAAATAATATGTAATATAATAATACCCCAAATAATATGTGTGTATAAACTCTGTAAGAGATTTAAAAGATTATATTATAATTGAAGAACTTGCATCTTATTATTATGATAACTTCACTTAGACTGATGTCTTATATATTATGTATGAAAAGGTATTATGAATAAACATTATTGCCCATTACAGGGACCAATGGGAGCCAGAGGACCACCTGGGCCACCTGGACCACCTGTAGGTGTTATGTATTAGTTAATAACCACACGCACACGCGCGCACACACACACACAAACACACACACAAACACACACACACACACACGTACACAGTCATAGGTTTTATGAAGCAATGTTTATCATTATAATTACGCCTATATTAATATTTCATTCAAGTAATATAGTCCTATTTTAAAAGCCAACTTATTAAATTACAATTCTAATCAATATATAATATAAAATGATTAAAACAGGCGATGTTTTCATATTTCAGGGACCACAGGGCTTCCAGGGCAGTAGTGGAGAACCAGGGGATCCAGGACCAATGGTATTGTTATCCCAAGAGCTTTAATTAAACCGTGTTAATGTACTTAGTTTAAACCAATTTAATTAACAAAATCAGGACATATCCATTCATCCTACTATCATTCAGATGACCCCCCCCAATATGCCCATACAGACACACATACATGACATACTCAGACGTTACAATAATATCCAGTATATGGGAGATCGTGTTGAGGGGTTACCATAATAAACAGTACATGAGAGATCCTGTTGAGGGGTTACCATAATAAACAGTACATGAGATATCCTGTTGAGGGGTTACCATAATATACAGCACATGGCAGATCCATTTGAGGGATTACCATAATAAACAGTACATGAGAGATCCGGTTGAGGGGTTACCATAATATACCCCACTTGGCGGTTCCCAGTGAGGGGTTTTCATAATATACACCATATGGGAGATCCTGTTGAGAGGTTACCATGATATACAGTATATGGGAGATCCGGTTGAGTTGTTACAATAATATATGGTACATATGCCGTACTGGATCTTGGCAACCCCATCTGGTCCCAAGTCTTTCAGATAGAATCAGGTAGAATCAGGTAGGGTCAGGTAGGGTCAGGTAGGGCTCATATCCGATAAAAGTTAATTTATATTTTTTATTATAATCACTCATTATTGTCATCACAGGGGCCAATTGGTATGAGAGGGCCACCTGGACCACCTGGATTACACGGAAAAGATGTACGTATTTAAAATATTACTGTCGTTTGTCTTCTTATTGTGTAATCATTGACAGCTGTTGAGTTGTGTCTTCTCGGTGTTTTATACACGTTTAGTTTATGTAATTATTTATATTGATATTAATAAATATTTTAGGGAGATGATGGTCGAGAAGGTGAACCAGGTCAACGTGGATCACCTGGTCCTTCGGTAAGTAAGCTTAATACAGACTTGTTTATGTTTCTCAATTAAATTATTCAAAAAAACGAAAACATTTGTATTTCTAAGGTAAGTGACTGCTTCCTAAACTAATCTAGCTTACCTTTTTATTTTTGCTAATAAGACACGTGCCTATTTTTAAACTTTACTGATCATCACTAATTAATTCACTTCTCATCTTTTATCATCACACAGGGAGCACGTGGTGCCCCAGGTATACCAGGTATGCCAGGACCCAAAGGACACAGGGTGAGTACTGTACTATAAATACTAGCCACATTCATAATTGATAATTTTCAATTGTTCATTTATTGATTGATAAGCACTTAATACTATCGAGATAATACGCAACTATCTAGATAATATTGTGGCCTGATCCGCGAAATATCTATTTTCTACACGTATCAGGGTTTTAACGGACGACCAGGTTCTAAAGGAGAGCAGGGCAGAGCAGGAGAAGCTGTATGTTATTGTTTCGTGAATAGGTTTAAATAATGGGATTATTTTATTTTAAAATAACCGTTAAAATATTTATTAGCTACATCTTGAATATTAAACGATAACCAATTAGTGGATTGATTAACAGACTGATTGGTCGATTTATGATTGATTATTGATCTCACATTTCAGGGCCCATCGGGACCATCGGGACCATCTGGACCATCGGGACCAATGGTATGCAACGCTTAAAATATAAATTAAGCCTCCATTTATTCATATAGTAATATGTAACATAAAAATTCAAACTATGTTTTACATCATATCTATAGTTAGTTAATGACAGTTAATGAAAGCAACATAATTAGCATATTAACATAATTAGCATATTAACATAATTAGCATATAAACACTCTTTATTTTTTTTTTAAATGCCCCACAAACAAAGTTTATGTAAATTACGTCACATAGATTTATGTTAAAATGTTACCATATTTCTCCAATTTCATATTTCGATTAAGTGGTTATATTTGATAAATATTAATAGTCCTACTCGCATCAGTTGAATTTAATAACAAAGACTGATGTATAACACAGGGACCAAGAGGAATGCCGGGAGAACGAGGACGTGATGGAAGTCCTGGACCTAGTGTACGTACAGAACAAAGTTATTAATTTTTTATTTATCCCGCCATCTGACTAAAAGTAGCTCTGCGAAGATGAAGGATTTCCCTATTCTGTAAAGAATCCGTAAAATGTTTTTATTAAAATATTGGCAATGTTATCTCGTTTCCTTTCGGAAAACATGCGTTAGTCTTCCGATATTGAATATTTAATTTCGGTATTTATTTATGATTTAAATAGGGACTGAGGGGCGTAGATGGCCTACCTGGACCAGCTGGCCCACCAGGTCCAATTGGGTCAGCTGGACCACCGGGATTCCCAGGAGGACCAGGAGCGAAGGTTTGTACTAAAGACTCAAGGCTAAGTTTTATGATTTATCGTTAATATACATATTGGTCGCACGCTCACAATAATAATAATAATAATAATAATAATAATAATTATAATAATACCAATTTTCTATAATAATTTATATTTTTCTGTGTGTGTAATAATTATAGTTAAGTTATTGAATAGCTAGACAATACCCGATAAACACCAAAATATAAATTTTTATGTAATTTACATAAAACACATAATTCTCCATAATCTATCAGTTTTCTATGATTTCATAAACTTAAATCTAGAGAGCAGTAACTTTTATATTTTTGAGATCGGATATTCTAAGAAGGCATCTTATGTTTTAATGACATTTTGTGCCTTTGCATTCTATTTTTAGCAGTTAATAGAATAATTAATTGTGGCAATGTTTTTAATAACAAATACGTACACACTAATTAGCGGATATACATCAACCACGCAATCATATCTACCAAGTGCTATGCAACAAAATCTACATTCATATACATACACGCACACACATATACATACATACATACATATATACGTGTTAACTTACTCGAGTCATTTATGTAAGTAATTCCTTTTTAGGGTGATCGCGGTGGCCCAGGATCTAAAGGAGCCCAAGGTTTACAAGGTCCACGCGGAGAAGATGGACGACCAGGACCATCTGGAGAACCTGGAACACCTGTCAGCTATTTGTTTACACTAAGCAGATCAATAAATATTCACTAAGATTAGACATTTTAATTCCATTTCTGATTATTAAATATCGAATATCATTTTCTGCTGATTTATTAAATGTTGTACCAAAATCAACAAAGCACTTTATCGTTGTTTCATGTTGTATCCATTACAATAACGTGTACGAAATATATAATATTACGTTTTTGTCACGTGACAGGGAGGATCCGGCTCTGACGGAGTCCCGGGAGAGAAAGGAGCGAGGGTAAACATCTTACGATTAAATTTCACAAGTCATCTGCTAAATAATATTATAACAATAATAATGGCTGAACTGGCAGTTATTTTACCTGACTTATAGCTAGCTCAAATGAGAGAGAGGCACATGGTCGGTAATTTCCTGCATCACCATGGTGACTAATTGTAAATAACATTAGAATTTACAATATATGACATATTTGGTGGAGAAAAGCTTGCCAGTTGCCTAGTTTGATGAAAAACGCCTCCTACTCTGGGCACGGCTGGGATTCGAACCTCAGACCTTCCACACAGCATGACCGAGAGTAAGAAAGTCCCACGTTCTTACCCACTAGGCTATTTCTTCAAATAATGTTCGTGTTTTATCAAATCCAGGGCGACCCAGGAGTATCCGGAGCACCTGGATTCCCAGGACCTAGAGGTCCCCCGGGACTGACAGGAAGTCCAGGTTCAGCCGGTGTGAAAGGTGCTAATGTAAGTAAATACAGTCAGAATACAGTCAGCATACAGTCAGAATTTGCACTAATTTAATACTGCAATAATAATAATAATAATAATAAAAACTAATCTATATTTATATATTATTACAGTTCAGGATACTTTTAACGGAGCCAAGAAATAACACAATAGACTTCTTGTGATGAAATGACAATTTTTATGAATGCTGATTACAATATTATAAATATTTTAACTACATCGTAAACTTCGTTATATATTACAGGGTCTCCCCGGTGCACAAGGCTTCGCGGGAGAGGCTGGCCCTAAGGGAAGTCCTGGACCACCCGGTGAAAGGGGTTTAGGTGGACATCCAGGAGAACCGGGAAAACGGGTTAATATATCCATCTATTGATGTCTATAGAAAGAATCTATGTCAATCGAACATCTTAATAACAAGTCAAATGATTAATGATTTATAATTAAACTAGTTGTATATAAAATTAATAATCTTAGACGAGATTATTGATTTGTTTACGTTTTGCAATCCTGATTTATGGATTCGTTTAAGGTTAAACCGAGTTACTGATTACATTATCCGGCAATAACGTTATTATCGTAATTTACAGGTAATTGAGTGAGTTGGTGAGTGAGTGAGTGTGTGAGTGAGTGAGTGGGTGAGTGAGTGAAAATATAAAAGTCGTGTTTTATTGAAGGGAAATAAAAGCTATAATGTAGTTCAGACATAGCCAGGCTCTGGTTTGAACCTGACGGCAACATGTCTGTGGCTAATCGTATTATCAACTAGGCCACGATTAAGTGACAGAGTAATTAAGTCAGTAAGTGACTGAGAGCTCAATTTAGTCGGAGTTAGCTATAGTTGCACATGTCAAATAGAACTGAGTGATTACTCCAGAAGGAAATCAGATGATTAACGGAAATATTTAATTTATGCATGAAACATCACACAACCAGATTTAATGTTAACATTTTATCCAATGACCTGCAGGTCTGCATAGAAGTACGCTACCAGCTGTACAAGAGTAGCACTCTAATTAGAGGGGCATACCTCATACATATCAGACAATCTTCAATCACACAGTAAATGCTCAACCTTTATCATGACCATTGAATGTCTCAGTTTTTATTTTTATTTTGTATTTCAGGGTCAAAGAGGTGTACCTGGTGCTCTAGGACCACCAGGACCCCAAGGAGAGAGGGTAAGTATGATACTTACAAATAAACCAGGAATTATATATATATATATATATATATATATATATTATGCGATTTTAATTTTACAGGGATTGCCTGGAGAACGAGGTTTGCCTGGATCACGAGGACCGGGGGGTGCTCGCGGTGGTCCCGGAGAACGTGGACCATCTGGACCTCCTGGAGAAAAAGGACCACAGGTAATTAATATATATATATATATATATATATATATTGGTGTGTGTGTGTATGTGTGTGTGTGTGTGATGTGTATAGTATGGTAGGGAGAAACCTATGCCTCTATAAACCTAGATATTCATAATTATAATTATAACTACCTAAACATATATAAACTGAAATATCAACAACTCTTAACTAAATAGACCTATATATATATATATATATATATATAAATGAGTATATGTTCACTGATTGACTAACAGACTGACTGACTGACTCACTTACTCACTAACTCATTTTCATTTCATAAAGGGTGACTCTGGACGATCTGGTACCCCCGGTGCGCCTGGACTAAGGGTATGTATTTAAATTTGGATTAACACAGAAGACAAAATTCTACAATATATTTGTTGTCATATATTCATCACCATCAGCATCATTATCATCAGTAAAAATATTTTGTATTG
The DNA here is from genome assembly GCA_025642065.1 of Paralvinella palmiformis. Lineage (NCBI taxonomy): Eukaryota > Metazoa > Annelida > Polychaeta > Terebellida > Alvinellidae > Paralvinella > Paralvinella palmiformis. The sequence goes on from JAODUP010001231.1 coordinate 58,808, forward strand.
TCATTAATATTATTATTATTAATATATTCTATATAATAGGGAGCTCCAGGTCGTCCTGGTAGTGATGGTAGAGAAGGCAAACCTGGATCATCTGTATGTATTACTGTTATCTATATAATAGATCAATATTTGTTAATTAACTGCAGAACATACAATTGTAGATTAATTCTTATATTAAAAGTAAAATACTATCTATGTGTATATACAAATAATTATATTAATATTGTATAATCTACATCAAACTATAAATCAGAATATATATATATATATATATATATATATTATGGATGTGTGTGTGTTTTTGTATGTATGTGCTCGTGCTTGTGGGCGTGAAAGAAAGAGACCATATGAATAGATAAGATAAGAACTATTTGATTCTTGATATATTTAGGGATCACCAGGAAAGGATGGCCGCCCAGGTGATCCAGGTCCAATGGGTCCAGCTGGTGCTCCAGGATTACAAGGACTGATTGGTCCCCGTGGATCGCCTGTAAGTATAAAATATTGAAATTATCTAGATTTCAAATAAATAAATTGCCATTAATTAATTAGTTTAGTGTTAATTTTGTTGACATGTTTCCTGTGTTTAGGATATAACATGTTCCTTTGTCATTTGTGATGTTATTGTGTATGGCTTTCTATTGTTAGGGTGAATCGGGTCAAGATGGTAAGCCCGGTCCCCAGGGTCTGGTAGGACTACCCGGTGAACGTGGAAAGGATGGTGAATCCGGTCCTGAAGGGCCTACAGGACCTGCGGTATGTTTACGTTATCATAGGATGTCTTTAACACAAACAAATACACACACGTCTCCTAATTATGAATGTTTACAAATTTGGCCATCTTCGTGGTTATGTTGTTTCAAGTGTCCTCGTTACTCCCTGATTGTGATATTGTTTTGTCATCAGCGTGCACTTCAAATATTTTCAAAACTATTTTTATTGATGCACATCTAGGATTATAAACATTAACGACTCTGGAGACAAATCAGATAATCGTCGATGAATATTAATATTTATCGATATGACTGACATTTTTATGTGATTCGTCATTTGAAATTAGAGAGAGATAAAGATTATATTATATTATAGCTTCTATATGGAGACTAATCTTAAAATATGAAATAGATTACATATTATGGGGGGGACCTTTGTTTGTCTGGTCGAGTCTTCCCCATACTGGTGTACCTCACACCGCGCGTGAGTCCGCTTGATGTTGTCTATGACACACACACACCACACACGCACACAAACACAGAAACACACACACACACACACACACACATCATCTTTTATTTGTTTCTGATTTTGGTAGAGATTACCATAAACAATAAGTTACAGACTTAATTAACAAGTTTATTTTATTGTTCAGCTTTTCATTATTAAGACACTTTAGAGTTAAACGTTTACTAACATAATCACCTTATCTATAATACACATTCTTTGGCGATGTTTAGTTAGCATTTCATTTGATATGAAGGTAATTAGAGCTTGTGTATAGATATAAAGTGACCTAGAAAAAACGGCTCTGTGCTGTCAGTTCATCTATCTTTTCCCATGGAACTATTGATATTATACAAAAATAAAACGAAATCAAAGATTTCTGGTTTATTTTGTATTCAGTCATCATCAAAGGATTGAAGTCTGATCACGAATTTCGATTTACATTTCAAGTAGAAATTCTATACACCAACAACATAATATTTACTTCAGATTTGAAGAAATCTCTGATTAAAATATAACTTCTTTGTGTCGGAAGGATAACATTAATCATATAGAAAGTTATTCATAAATTGTTAATAATGGGTTTCTTTTGTTTGATGTTATAAGATCATGAAACGGGGACAACACACACACACACACACACACGAACATTTATTTCAGTATTGTCCATTTTAATGAGTGGCCGTTACTATCTCCTTTGATGGTCACTCCTCCCCCCACATGCCCACCACCTACCCGGGGAACAATACCGAAAGATGGAGCTAAAATATCCTAAAAGTATCCATTATAAGGATGGCTTTAGGTCTCCGAAGTGTATTTTATGTCCAACTTCATTCATTCAGATAGCAGTATTACTTAACATTGTCAACCACCCACGATATTGTGAGTCGAGAAATGAATCCTTGAAAAGGTTTCGACCTTTTTATGTTATCAAACCCACAGATCCTTAGTGTTTGTGTTAAACATCAAGTATCACCCAATTGATCATTCGACATCCAAACATCAAATATTTATAAATAACTGAAACATATCAGCTCACAAGGAATCATTTTGTAGTAGCGTTAAGACAGAACCTAGAAGCTTATCTGTTTACATTCCTAATGTATGAACTTGTAAATAATAATAATAATAATAATAATAATAATAATAATAATAATATGTGTGTATATAAATCATTCTGCTATTACACTTCAGGGATCACAAGGTGAACGAGGCTTACCTGGTGAAAGAGGACCTCCTGGCTTTGTGAGTTAGATATTTTAGAATATCAAGGCCACACATAACTATCTATATATGAGTGTATATACGTTTACCTTTTTGATGTGTATGTTTATATAAGTGTATATACGTTTACCTTTTTATGTGTATGTTTATATAAGTGTATATACGTTTACCTTTTTATATGTATGTTTATATAAGTGTATATACGTTTACCTTTTTGATGTGTATGTTTATATAAGTGTATATACGTTTACCTTTTTATATGTATGTTTATATAAGTGTATATACGTTTACTTTTTATGTGTATGTTTATATAAGTGTATATACGTTTACTTTTGTGTGTGTATGTTTATATAAGTGTATATACGTTTACCTTTTTATGTGTATGTTTATATAAGTGTATATACGTTTACTCTTTTGTGTGTTTGTTAACATGAGTGCATAAGTGTCTTTAGTATCAGAGTCATTTGACTGTAAATTTCACAATTTTTATTTATAAGCTGTGTTAACAAATAAAACATTTACACTGTTTGGTAAACACCTGCAAATATAACAATTTCCGTTTGGGAAGGTCTTTTTAATTCCAATGATCTGTTATAACCACATTTATGTCTATACAGCTGCAGCTGCACATATCTTTATTTTAATTGGGTTCGAGTCTAAATTTTGATGGTGAAAAAGGTTCATATTTATAACACAACCACCTAATATCTTAAGATAATTTACCGAAGAGGTTGAATTACAGAAATGTAACAGAATAATTGTATCGTGTATTATAACTTACTGTATAATTATAAAATCTGAGTTTGTAATTATCTACGTGTTTTAATACGTCATAACCATAATAATAATAATAGCGAAAATACTAACAGTTATTATTCTTTGGCTGCTGTTCATTGGATTAAAGGTTTAGGAACGAGCCCAATTGTATGCATCATACTAAATATCTTATTAGTCTAGAATGTTGTATCAGTTATGTTAATGTTGACATCGATTGAAGAAGACAAAAAACTAAAACGTTAATTAAAGTTCTCGTGTATGTAAATTGGGTTATCTTCAGGTATAAATTTAAACAAAAGGTGATAAGAATAGTGTCGGCAGACGTGGACTTTATATTTCAGGGAATTCCTGGCCCAGCTGGAACTCCAGGTGAACCGGGCAAATCAGGGGAACCTGGACCTCAGGGTCCACAAGGACCAGGTGGTTCATCTGGTCCTCCGGTTAGTATATCATATTTAAGTTATTCGTTTACTGGAGTTTTGTATTTACAATTTTGTATTAAGTGGTTCTCACATAATCCTGTGTTGTTCTGTGTTCTATACACACCTCTGAATGCAGTAAACTAGTGATGCTTCAATTATAATTTGATGTCAGGGTGAGCGAGGTTTACCTGGCGAACGAGGTTTGATGGGACCACGTGGTCTGCCCGGAGAGCGCGGCGCTGCGGGGTCTAATGGCGAAGATGGACAGAACGTAAGAATGGATAAATTCACATAATGTGTAACATTAGTGTATTGTTAAACGTACATTTACTCGTCAGTTGAGTGGTTAGTTAAAGGTCAACACGTACTGAAACATATTTAGTTCAAAGATTAATTAATTAATGAGTTAATATTTTGAATACTCGTAATTTGTGTGTGAATGTGTGTGTGTGTGTGTGTGTGTGAGAGAGAGAGAGAGCAAGAGAGAGAGAGAGAGAGAGCCTGATGAATGATTGTGTATTTCTAGGGAAAACCTGGTGGCAAGGGAGAAGTTGGTCCACCTGGAATACAAGGACTTCCGGTGAGTGAGGATTGTGTAGATTTAATATATAACTCTGCTGATTATTTTCATATTATTATAATACTTAATAAACACGAGATGATAATTACAGTTATAATTTATAATTGAATGTGTTACTACTGAGGTACTAACAGTTACTTTAATCTATCATATTACGTATATTTAGGGCTTACCTGGTGAAAGGGGTTCTAAAGGAGCGTCAGGATCAGCAGGTTTACAGGTAAGTTTTAGAAAGATCAGAAAATACATTAAACATTACAAAATCATATGAATGAAACACATTTCATGGAATTATGATACATCGTTCTTGAATCATATTTTTTAGTATTAATAACTATGATAGAAATATTAACATCTATTTCTAGGGTTTACCGGGAGAAAGGGGAAAACCAGGAGAACGAGGCAAAGATGGAGAATCTGTAAGTATACAAGATGAGTTCACTTATCTTATCATCTTAATAAAGATCTATAATCACAAAACTTTATACAATGAGGGACTTCAATATAGGCCATAACAATGAAATCGTAACGAAATTGGAATATTATATATATATATATATATATATATATATATATATATTGTCCTTAGGGTCATCCAGGTACTGCTGGACTACCTGGTCCACAAGGTCCACAAGGTGTGAAGGGAGAGCGGGGAGATCACGGACCTAGAGGAGAACCTGGATCTCCTGGATCAGGTGGAGAGAGGGGACCACCTGGACCACCAGCACCGCAAGGACTTGTTGGAAATCCTGTATGTAGTCGAAGGAAAACTATCGCTATTAAGATATAGATCGATTCATATCGATTTTGTTTTGAAATATCATTCTATGTTTGTTAGAGGTTTTCCCAAATTTGTCTGTTTGTTGAATATTGTTGGATTTGTTTTTGCTATAATTTAGGGACCCGGTGGACCCCCGGGACCACGTGGAGAATCAGGACCACCCGGTGATCGTGTAAGTATGATGATTTAAATGGAATAACATATAATTGCTATTTCATAACAATATCTAGTGGTCATATATGTAAATATGAACTAATTTTTTTCATACACTACAAATTAGTGCACATTTTAAGTGGTGTTTATAAATGTATATGTTCGTGCGTGTATGTTTACACCCGTCTGTAATAATGAATCTTTATCACTTTCGACGCGTACACACACACACACACACACACTCACACACACATACACACACACACACACACAATATTTATATCTATATATATTTATATATATCGTGTAAATTAATATTGTTCTTGTGATTAATGTAGGGTTTAATTGGTCCACCTGGTGTGTCTGGTGAAAGGGGACCATCTGGACCACCTGGTAAACAAGGAATCCAGGGTAAACCTGGTAAACGTGGTGATCGTGGTAATACCGGAGAGAGAGGTGAGCCTGGAGCACCAGGTGGACCAGGTCTACCTGGTGCTATAGGCCCAGCTGGTAATACAGGACCACCTGGACCAGCTGGTCCTGCTGGAATTAAGGTGAGAATCAGACTGCAGGTATATCTTCATGTTATAAAACATAATATTGTGTGTATGCGGTCAATTTAATATATTTTTAAATAAACTATTTTTACGTCTTCATTAATCACTTATATCTGTTCCGTACTCGCTATGATGTAGGGTTTGAGGGGTGAGCCAGGTAAACCCGGCCGAGCTGGTGATCCAGGTACAGCAGGTACCCCAGGTATGGATGGGACAAAAGGTGAGAGAGGTGAAGATGGACCTTCGGTAAGTAGTCATTATACAACTAATTACAACAATAACAACAAAAATAACACCATCATCACGAACAACGACAACAGTAACAACAAGAGGAATAACAACAACAACGACATCAACGATAACAACAGCAACAGCAGCAACACTAATTAACAATACTAATCTTATGATACATTTAAAGAGAAGACTTAGTACTTCGTTTTACACAATCAGTGAGAGACTAATCACATTTAATCAATTAACAAATCATTGTGTGTGTGTGTGTGTGTGTGTATGTGTGTGTGTGTGTGTGTGTGTGTGTGTGTGTGTGTATTAGTCCCGGAACAAATATATAAAAGTTTTGAGAAGACTTTCAGATTTGAAAAAACTTCTTTTATTTGAGGAATACTATTTGTTATTGAGTCAACTCAGTGAAACATTAATTGAGATTCAGGAGGATTTAATTGAAGATTCTCTTGTACTCATCTAGCCTGTCGTGTTATATCTTTCGTTATCATATCACACAATGTTGTTGTTGTTGTTGTTGTTGTTGTTGCTCATCACAGTTCAACACAAAAAGTTACAAATCGTTAACAAGTTACCCGTAAAATGAATATTTTAATGAAGACAGTAAGTAGATTGAGTGATATTGATGCCAGTAAATTAACTCCATTTTTAATATCATATTTCATTGATATAGTTAGAATTACAATAATTTATGGATTCCATAACAATATTGTGTTAATTATGAAACGTTGATCATTATAAAATTTTAGGGTCTACCAGGACCAGTGGGACCACCTGGAGCTCAAGGTGAGAGAGGATTTGTTGGTTTACCTGGAGAGAGAGGAGAACCTGGACAGTTTGGACCACCCGGTCCTAGGGTAGGTCTATCTAGTATGAAATAAATACATATTGATGTTTACATGCAATAGATTACTTCTGCGGATATTACTAATTATTATCTGTAAATATAAAATTAATATAAATGTTGATCTTGAATGAGATACTGTGATGTTTCTGAGTGACAGCTCTTACTGTTTATATTGGTAAGTTTACCCTGGAATGTCACAGTTTAGTTAACTATTAAATAGTTAATTGTAAGGTGTGTCTATGTTAAATAATTTTATTTCGAATTTAGTATAAATGTATTGACAAGAGTTGGTAATGTTTAACTTTGTGAAGTTTTGAAACACAAATAATATATATATATATATATATATATATATATATATATATACGTTGTAACACCATTATAACCCGCTCAATGACTCTACTAAATGATAGCTGAATATTAATAACAATAATAATAATATTCTAGATGGCATTTTAATGTCTTCAACTCAGAGAAACTTATCGCTTCTTGGTGAAGTCTAATTATAAATAAATTCTTAATAATCGGTTTATTTCTCGTCATTTACATGAGTGAAATATTCCTCTGACTGTAGAATCACGAATGAGATTGACCCCTGACCTTTAACACGACATGATACTATATAACGAACCCCCTATCTTAATTCAATGAGCCACATGATCTATCTGGATACTGGATTATCGGATATTATGGCGTTTGTATATTGTGTTAATATGGAAAATTTATAATCTCTCATCATCATTGTCATCAAGTCGATATTGTATTTGTTGTAATTTTATCAAATAAAGAAAATACTTAAGGAAATGACCTGACAATAATTCATATCATGCCATACTCCCTCCTCCCTCATAACCAATAATACACAGACACAAAATTTAACAGCAGCTTATATATCTGATCAGATATAGACCAATAAATTTCTCTATATCCAGGTATTAATTTAAGAATTAATTGTTTTTTTCTTATGACAGGGAGAGTCTGGCGCATCTGGTGAACCCGGAGAGAGTGGACCACGAGGTGAACGTGGGAGTCCCGGTCCGTCTGGATCACCTGGATCACCTGGAGCTCCCGGTCCTGAGGTAGGTCACGCACGCACACACACACACACACACACACACACACACACACACACACACACACACACACACACACACACACACACACACACACACACACACACGCAATTAAACAAACAAAGCAACAACAATAATGAGAGATAGACCTGGAGCTGTATAACCAAAACCTATTGCAACAGCACTACCAACAAAGACACTACCACTACCACCATCAGCACCACCATCAGCACCACTACCAACAACACTGATAACATCACTACCAACACTACTACCAACATTACTACCAACGTCACTGCAAAGGCCACTGCCAATTACACTACAAACACAATTACCAAGACCACCACCAATTCCACTACCAACAATACTATGAACATTAGTGCCAATGCTACTACCAACAACACTACCAATACCACTACCAAGAACATCACCATAAATTATCTAACACTCAAAACGAGTTGTGGATATGACAATGTGAATACGCTATTACTAAAACAAATACAATTTGTCATTTCGTTACCACTTATCATAGCTGTAAATAAATCGACGGAAACCGGTGTTTTACCGTCAAAACTTAAAATTACAAAAGTAATACCAATATATAAATCAAAAGATAAACAACGTTTTACAAATTATAGACCAATTTTGATTTTATCTAGCATATCAAAAATATATGAAAAAAATAGTCCATAATCGTTTGTACAATTACATGACAAATAACTCGTTAATGAACAAGAATCAATATGACTTCCGTAAAGGTCATTCCACAATAAATGCAGTTTCCAAATTTATGATATTCTACTCGCATTGGAATCGAGTAATTATACTCTTTCTGTGTTCCTCGACCTCTCTAAGGCCTTTGATACAATAAATCACAATCTTTTATGTAAAACATTATGCCATTACGGCATACGTGGTGTTGCCTTGGAGTGGTTCGGGAGCTATCTAACAGAGAGAAAACAATATGTCTATTATAAATGTATTGATTCAAAATTATTTCCCATAACTTGTGGTGTACCCCAGGGATCTGTATTGGGACCACTCTCTTCATTTTATACTCAACAATTTATGTATCTGGTAAAAATATTACGGAATTATATAAACTCGTTAATCAAGATATTGCATCATTAGCTGAGTGGTTTAAGGCGAATAAATTATCTTTAAATATAAGCAAAACACATCATGTACTCTTCTAAAAAAATAAGAATGTTAAGTTGGAGACACATGTATTAAAATTAGATAATACAATTATTAATCAAGTTAAATGTGTTAAATTTCTGTGACTACTAATAGATGAAAAGCTAAACTGGCATGAGCATATAGATAGTTGTAGATCAAAAATATCTCGTGGACTATATGTCCTCAATAAAATTAAGCATATCTTAAGTACACACAATATGAGTACAGTATACCACAGCTCCCTATTTAACATATGACACTCTATTGTGGGGTTGTAGTCACTCAACGTACTTACGGAGATTATAAATTTTACAGAAAAAGGCAATCAGGACCGTCTCGAAATCAAACTATAATGCTCATACCGAACTCTTATTTAAGAAGCTACAGATTCTCAAGCTAAAGGACATATGTACTTTTCAACTTTCAAAAATAATGTATTCATTCATTGATATCTCTTTACCAGATCCCCTAATGACGATGTTCACTGTAAATAGACATATTCATTCACACGAAACAAGATGCCTTCACCAGCCACACATACAATACAGAAAAACACCATTTTTATCAAAGACATTTATTTACCTAGCACCTGAAATATGGTACAAACTGCCAGAAACAATAAGACAGTTGATGTCGCAACATAGTTTAATAGATCTGTAAAGATATTTATTACGAACTCAAATTAACAAAGTCATTTATAAATTACATATATTGTATAATATATTGTACAATATTACATTATATTATGTTATGCTATCGCCATAATCAGCGCACTTGGACAGTGGACATAGATTGTTAAATATGTAACTTTTAGGCCACTGCGCCTCCTCGTATAATCAATTATATTCTACATGTTAGGTCTTTATTTTAGAGGTTACAACTTTTTGTTTGTCTGTTGTCATGATGATATATGATTGTAAATAATATTATTTGATATAGATATGTAATGATGCTACTGTATATATATCATCGAATAAAATTACTTACTACTTACTTACACCAACGCCACTACCAACAACAACGTTAACAACACTACCAACAACACTACCAACAACACTGCCAACACCACTACCAACTCCACTACCAACTCCATTACCAACAACATTGCAAAGAACACTCCCAACATCACTACCAACAATATAATTAAGATGCTAATATAATAATAATAATAATAATATTTTACAGGGTCCATCAGGCAAAGATGGTTTACCTGGAATAGCTGGTCGTCCTGGTGATAAAGGTCCACCTGGACCACCTGGCCCAGCTGGCTTATCAGGAGCTCCTGGCATGCAGGTAAGCCATGTGTGACAGCTGTGTGACACAATAACACACCAGTCACACCTATGACAGGTACGCAATGCAATCAAATGAAGGGACTGGCTTTGTTCAGAATATTCATAGCTATGATGCTTCCAAACATAATGCAAAAATATGACAGCTAATTAACACCAGAAAATCATATTTTAAAGAAATTAATCTAATATTCTCCTATTTAATGAAACTCTGTTATTGTTAGCCGTATTATCACAACTGTAGTTATTAGTAAGTTAAATGTTCTAAGTGACATGATAACAAAATGACTTATTAAATGATTCTTACTGAAATTAATAAATACATTATTTGTGTTAATTATCATCATATGAGTTAATATTTGTTCAATTATGTCGCAAATTACCCTGTCCATAGAACATAATAATTATATCAGTGTTGTATATAATGCCAACAATAATATGTTTTAGGGCATGAGAGGACCACCTGGACCTTCAGGACCATCTGGAGAACGTGGCGAGAGGGTAGGAAACACACACACACACACACACACACACACACACACACACACACACACACACACACACACCAAAATTTTATCATGACTAATTAATACATAATGTATTGTGTAATTTAGAACTTGATACATGTAATATACTCGTTACTCACTTCAGGGTGAAGGTGGAGCACCTGGTGTACGAGGACCAATGGGACCCCCTGGAGCATCTGTTCGTATATTTTGTTGTATTAATACCATTGTAAAACATTTAATTTAATACAAATAAATAATCTTAATTCACTCTTTACCATTATACTCTTTAGGGAGCACCTGGTCAACAAGGCGGTAAAGGTGAACGCGGGTCAGCAGGAGCAAAGGTCAGACTTGATTACGTATCTGAAAAATGAAATTTAATGATACTCATGGATGTTTTTATCACTATCACCATAATTAATTGCTGTTTATTTTTAATCCGTACAAATAATACCAAACTTTGACAATTAATTTTTATAGGGTGACAAGGGTTGGCCTGGCTTACCTGGATTACAAGGCATGCAAGGTACACCAGGTGAGCGAGGTGAAGCTGGCCCACCTGGAGCACCAGGAGCGGATGGTATGCGGGTATGTAATAACCACTAACGGACTGGTAGACGACGAGTCTATATGGGTCTTTTAACAAATATACTTATAGACGTATAGGAGTTTTTCCATATAATAAATAATAATAATATTTATATCTAAGATCTGTTTTGCTGAATGTATTATTTTGCAACTAATAATACAGATTCTAGCTATTGTAATTGTATCAGTGTGGAAATGATAACAGACAAGTCTTAGATGCTACAATTTGAATGCTTCATGTGTGCTTCAGTTTGTAAACGTTGTAGCACTTTATACATTTTACATTTATCAGGGAGAGTCTGGATCACGAGGACCTCCTGGACCACGAGGCCAAGACGGACAACCTGGATCACCTGGAAATCCGGTACCATAGACTTGATGTGTATAATCTGAAGTAAAACGTTAAACGTTGTCTAGCAGTTTCTGTTTAGAAACTGAAACGCAAAATTACCAAACAATTAACTTCATAGTCCAACTCATGACTCTTTTGCATTCTTTTTATTCTCATTGAATTCCCATAGAACACGTTCTCATTTATTGCAAATTATAGCTGCATAACACACAGACATATATTATATCAAAGGAGAGAAAATGTTATGGTCGAGTCAAGTATTGAGCACTTGGTGAATATTTGGTAGGTTCAAGTACAAGTTGTCACAACATGTCATTCGATTCCACCACTAAGTTCCTTCCGAACCAAGTCATATTCCCTGTTCAGGTTCTTCTTGTATCCTTTGTATATTAATATAAAAAATTATAAAATAAGATTAATTAATTATCATTGATTGTATGTAACTATACGATGATTTAGACAACACACATCAATCATTTTATGACCAGATCATACTTTATGTGATATGGTTCGTCACTATTGGATCACACATATAAATACCTATGTTATAATAATAATAATTACGAAACTTCTATTGTGGCAATATCCTAAAAATAATTCTTCAATAAATGATCAGATGTCATCATGGGTTCTTCAATAATACTGGCTTAATTAATGTCAAATGATCGAATATTAATATGTTGATATATGGAAACGTTATTAATAGATAACATTTATTACCGTAATAATATCACACATTTCGTTTATTAATACTAATATTTAAACTGTAATAAGTTAAATTATTGACCGTCATTATTGAGAAATCTAGCGTTCAATGTCAAATGATGATTAAATAACTTGCTTCATTACAGGGAAGGCGTGGTTCTTCAGGAGACGATGGCAGACCCGTAAGTGTTAATTGTATATATCAGGACTCGTAATTAACGGCACCAAAGGCAACAATTGTACCCCAGTTCCTCGAAAATGCTGCCTACAATTTAGTGCAGCAACAAATATTTGTTACCTGGTTTTTCAGACTGAAACAAACAAACCAAACGCCTATAAAATCATACCTGACCCACAAACATGAGTATGCCAATATAATGTTTAGAATTATTCATAATTATATAATAAGTCATATTCTATCCTATTCACCATTTTCAGGGACCCCCTGGACCACCTGGACCTCCCGGACCACCTGTAAGTTCTTTATATTATTACTATAAATAAAATACTTCAAGGACTTACGTATTCAGAAACAAATTCCTATTTGATGAAGAGTTTATTAGAAAATGTATAATAAGTACACAACTTAGAGAAGCTCAGATGCTGTAAACTAATATTTGTAATTGTTTACATTTACACTGAATGTACGAGTCGTGTTTTACAGGGCTCCCCCATGCAGGAAATGAGAGCATATCGAAATGACTGGGGCGGCTGGTTTACTAGGCCTAAAGGACCAGATCCACTTTATGTTAGTAATCCGTATTTGATAAATATAGATCCAGTATAACATACATCAGTGGCTATTTAACATTCATGTTATATAAAAATTACAACTGTGTCATCTTTATTTTCTCATATTTTCCATTATCTTATTTCTAGGGTGATGATCCAAATGCCGGGCGAACATCAAAGAGATTCTCCAAGGATGATCTAAAGGTAACATTTTAACGGAATTACTAACTAAATTATCAAACCATAATTGTAATCTCTCTAAAGATGCGGCTAGCTCAAGCAACCCCAACAAATATATAATATACTCATCTGTCTGTTTATCATCTGTCTGTTTATCATCTGTCTGTTTATCATCTGTCTGTTTATCATCTGTCTGTTTATCATCTGTCTGTTTATCATCTGTCTGTTTATCATCTGTCTGTTTATCATCTGTCTGTTTATCATCTGATTGTTTATCATCTGTCTGTTTATCATCTGTCGGTTTATCATCTGTCTGTTTATCATCTGTCTGTTTATCATCTGTCTGTTTATCATTTGTCTGTTTATCATCTGTCTGTTTATCATCTGTCTGTTTATCATTTGTCTGTTTATCATCTGTCTGTTTATCATCTGTCTGTTTATCATCTGATTGTTTATCATCTGTCTGTTTATCATCTGTGTGTTTATCATCTGATCGTTTATCATCTGATCGTTTATCATTTGTCTGTTTATCATATGTCTGTTTATCATCTATCTGTTTATCATCTGTCTGTTTATCATCTATCTGTTTATCATCTGTCTGTTTATCATCTGTCTGTTTATCATCTGTCTGTTTATCATCTGTCTGTTTATCATCTGTCTGTTTATCATCTGTCAGTTTATCATCTGTCTGTTTATCATCTATCTGTTTATCATCTGTCTGTTTATCATCTGTCTGTTTATCATCTGTCTGTTTATCATCTGATTGTTTATCATCTGTCTGTTTATCATCTGTGTGTTTATCATCTATCTGTTTATCATCTGTCTGTTTATCATCTGTCTGTTTGTCATCTGTCTGTTTATCATCTGTCTGTTTATCATCTGTCTGTTTATCATCTGTCCGTTTATCATCTGTCTGTTTATCATCTGTCTGTTTATCATCTGTCTGTTTATCATCTGTCTGTTTATCATCTGTCTGTTTATCATCTGATTGTTTATCATCTGTCTGTTTATCATCTGTCTGTTTATCATCTGTCCGTTTATCATCTGTCCGTTTATCATCTGTCTGTTTGTCATCAATATATAGAATGACGAAACTGCCTTTGAGGCATTGGTAGAAATCGGAGAAGCTATCGAAGCATTCAAGAATCCTACTGGTACACGTGCTGCTCCTGCAAGAACCTGCAAAGACCTGGCCCTGTCACATCCTGAAATGGATGATGGTACCATTTTCACCAAACATTTTGTCTTTACGATTAAAGTATAAGTGATATTAGCTAAGTAGATATAATGGATCTTTAGGATCCAGTCATATTCTTAGGCAATTATCAAGCATATTAAGTAAGTCTCTCCTTTTCCGCTTGGCATTTTGTGGCTTATATCATGCTGTATTCAGAACCAATATTCATGTCATGTTCAAGCCTGTTATTGCCTTTCTAGGTATATATTGGATTGATCCTAACCAAGGAAGTCCAATTGATGCCATCGAGGTTTATTGCAACATAAAAAGTCACCAGACATGTGTGTTTGCCAAACCTAGTCAGGTATTCAAGGGATCTTGGTACTCGGGACCACAAGAATATGTCTGGTTTGGTGAAGACATGGATAATGGCTTCCAGGTAAAATAGATACTACTACACTGATGTTAACTGGAGTTCGAAATCAGAATCTTCGATTATTTTGCATTAAAAGGTTCTATAGGAAAATCAATTGTAAGATCTAGTCTAGCAGGTGTAAGTAATGCCAACACTAAAAAAAAAAATAGTAAAATATGTTTACCAGGGAATACAATTGTTTACGTTTATTAAACAACAATAAGTGGTGTTTTACATTCCTTGTTTTGTTGATGATATTCACCTTTTCATACTAAACTCTTCCTGAGATATAATCCAAGTATACAATCTTAATAGACAGCTGACGTTCTTAAGTATTTCTATAATCTAAGTTGTAAATAGAATCATGATGATGATGATGATGATGATAGAGAATTGTTCAACGATATTTCAATATTGTGGCAGATACAGGAAATATTTATTGAAGATCAATTCTTAGCCGAGGCCATAATTTGGACCAAACGATGTATATGTATAGTTAATGATATCTGTTGTCATATCTATGTTTACGATGTTTACACGTTATGATTTATGTTTAACTTTTGGTTTATATTTTCAGTTTACGTATAAGGCAGATAGAGTACAGATGACATTCTTACAGCTATTAAGTACAGAGGCATATCAGAACATAACGTACCACTGTCAGAACTCAGCACCCTATTATAACACATTAACAGGATCTAAGAATCATGCTGCCAAGTATGTACCCCTAAAAATCGAAATAATTAACAGAAATACAATCTCTCAGAAATACAATCTCTCAGAAATACAATCCCTCAGAAATACAATCCCTCAGAAATACAATCCCTCAGAAATACAATCCCTCAGAAATACAATCCCTCAGAAATACAACCTCCATATCGTACTCAATGTATTTAGAACACTACATGCTCTACGTTATGACACTATGAGTTTTATCATGAATATCGCATACAGTGAGCAACAACATCACATACAGTAAACAACATCAGATGCAGTAAACAACAACATCACATAAGTAAACAACAACATCACATAAGTAAACAACAACATCGTGTACCATAAACACCAATATCATACACAATAAACGACCGTATCAAATAGAGTAAACAATAACATAACATACTGTAAATAATAACATCGCATATAGTAAACACCAAATCTACATATAGTAAACAACAAATCTACATACAGTAAACAACAAATCTACATATAGTAAACAACAAATCTACATATAGTAAACAACAAATCTACATACAGTAAACAACAAATCTACATATAGTAAACAACAAATCTACATATAGTAAACACCAAATCTACATACAGTAAACAACAAATCTACATATAGTAAACAACAAATCTACATACAGTAAACAACAAATCTACATAGAGTAAACAACAAATCTACATATAGTAAACAACAAATCTACATACAGTAAATAACAAATCTACATATAGTAAACAACAAATCTACATACAGTAAACAACAAATCTACATATAGTAAACAACAAATCTACATATAGTAAACAACAAATCTACATACAGTAAACAACAAATCTACATATAGTAAATAACAAATCTACATACAGTAAATAACAAATCTACATATAGTAAACAACAAATCTACATACAGTAAATAACAAATCTACATATAGTAAACAACAAATCTACATACAGTAAAATACAAAAAATCTACATACAGTAAACAACAAATCTACATACAGTAAACAACAAATCTACATACAGTAAACAAAAAATCTACATACAGTAAACAACAACATCACATAAGTAAACAACAACATCGTGTACCATAAACACCAATATCATACACAATAAACGACCGTATCAAATAGAGTAAACAATAACATAACATACTGTAAATAATAACATCGCATATAGTAAACAACAAATCTACATACAGTAAACAAAAAATCTACATACAGTAAACAACAACATCACATAAGTAAACAACAACATCGTGTACCATAAACACCAATATCATACACAATAAACGACCGTATCAAATAGAGTAAACAATAACATAACATACTGTAAATAATAACATCGCATATAGTAAACAACAAATCTACATACAGTAAACAACAAATCTACATACAGTAAACAACAAATCTACATATAGTAAACAACAAATCTACATATAGTAAACAACAAATCTACATACAGTAAACACCAAATCTACATACAGTAAACAACAAATCTACATACAGTAAACAACAAATCTACATACAGTAAACACCAAATCTACATACAGTAAACAACAAATCTACATATAGTAAAGAACAAATCTACATATAGTAAACAACAAATCTACATATAGTAAACAACAAATCTACATACAGTAAACAACAAATCTACATACAGTAAACAACAAATCTACATACAGTAAACAACAAATCTACATACAGTAAACAACAAATCTACATACAGTAAACAACAAATCTACATATAGTAAACAACAAATCTACATACAGTAAACAACCCAAATCTACATACAGTAAACAACAAATCTACATACAGTAAACAACAAATCTACATACAGTAAACACCAAATCTACATACAGTAAACAACAAATCTACATATAGTAAACAACAAATCTACATATAGTAAACAACAAATCTACATATAGTAAACAACAAATCTACATACAGTAAACAAGAAATCTACATATAGTAAACAACAAATCTACATACAGTAAACAACAAATCTACATACAGTAAACAACAAATCTACATACAGTAAACAACAAATCTACATACAGTAAACACCAAATCTACATACAGTAAACAACAAATCTACATACAGTAAACACCAAATCTACATACAGTAAACACCAAATCTACATACAGTAAACAACAAATCTACATATAGTAAACAACAAATCTACATATAGTAAACAACAAATCTACATATAGTAAACAACAAATCTACATACAGTAAACAACAAATCTACATATAGTAAACACCAAATCTACATACAGTAAACAACAAATCTACATACAGTAAACACCAAATCTACATACAGTAAACACCAAATCTACATACAGTAAACACCAAATCTACATACAGTAAACACCAAATCTACATACAGTAAACAACGCTACATTCCACTGAATACACATTATATCAACATTAAATTGGCCAATATTTTAATTTGTAATTGATGTGCAATGGCATGGTTTCTTCCATGCATTGTAATTTCCAGGATAATTATCGCGGTTACCTATCCATTAAGTAGAAATGCCATTCTACCCTCTATTTATGGTAGAATTGGTACAGAATACAAATGCATTTTTGTTTTAATGTTAGATATATTTTGTATTTAAATTATTATTTAAAGAAATTCTTTATCATTACTTTGATATAACGGCTTGACCATTAGAATAAATGTTATTACAAAAACTAATTTTATCACATAAATTAATACCCATACATTAAAAATGAAAATGATTTGCTTACAGATTTATGACATCGAATGACCTTGAACTAGTAGCTAAGCATAAAAAATTTACCTATAGCGTAAAACAAGATGAATGTAAGGTAAGTTAGGCGTCTTATGATCATTATTATAAGCTAAGAAACGATGTGTAGCAAACGTGTCTTCCATCCTCAGGCTCGCGCACGTGCGCGCGTGTGTCTTAATAAAGCTTTGTCACCATTTGTCCCAACTCTACATACAGACGAACCGTTTGTGTTTCATCAAAGTAAATTTCATTATTCCTAGATTAAGCGTCTGTACATTAATATATATTTACTGGTTTTCGTGTCGTTCCTTTCTTTAAAGTAAGCGTCCTATCGTGTTTCAGTACAAGCTGAAGAAATGGGCCTCGACTGTATTTGAGTTCAAGACAAGTAAAACACGGCGACTTCCAGTACTGGACATAGCTCCATATGACATCGGCGGAGAAGACCAAGCCTTTGGTTTGGAAATAGGACCAGTTTGTTTCTCTTAAGCACTTTTAGCCATCTAGGAAAGCAACCGTGTTCTCGTTGAAGCTGTCTCCGTTCTTTATGACACGTTTTTTTCTCTCTCTCCTCGTATCAAAATTGTTATCAACACTTCAGTGTAAATGGCAAAGATTTGTTTTTTTTGTGTGGGCGCTGTAGAAAGTTGCTGCTTTGTTTGGATAGTAAGTGTTCTGATTACTCGGTTGTTTACCAGTTTCCATTTTGTTTACTTTATACTATAATATATTTTTTATATATTTACATAGGCATAATGCACGATTGTACCTTTTGGTTTTTACAGAGCATTTGAGCCATATATATCGGCAAGCGTTTATATATTGCGTTGAAAGCAATGGACGAACTTTAAAACCATATCCACTTGTGACTGGTATTCAAGCTTTAAAACAAAATCCGTATATCAGTTACCATAACAACCTAACAAAGAGAAGCCTCGAGGCATAGAAGAATAATTAAGTGTACAATATTTCTTTGATTGGCTGCCTGGTGCACGTTTCGTACTTATTCGTAAATTTGTGTGACATTGCAAGAATTGTGTTGTCGTATGATGGGCAATGGATATGAGCAAACATTGTATATCGAGCTATCTCTTGAATTGCTCAATAATCCCAGTTAATACCTCACAGCTGTGAATAACACTTGTCATATCAACTTAAGGGCATTACAATCTGTGATCTATGAGTGAATTATGAACAAGGTTTCTAAGTGTGCCAGGTGACCTGTGGCATCACGTTATGAGTTCAGGCTAAATCTCAGGCACAGCAACTTGTCATCTGTAAGGCGAGCATTAACCGTGCAATTCGAAATGAAGAAGCTTTTCTGTGATAAGGCTGTACCATCCATAGCTAATAATATTGATATATTAACTATATGTATATTTTTATCGGGATTATCGATTTTCTTTATTTCTCAAAGGGACCAGTACATCACCACGGTGATGTCATGAGAGCATTACAAGCATTTATTGTGTGTGCTTCGCGTGAAACGTTGCAGCCGGTATGCACTTTGGGGCTTCTCTTCTAATTATCAGGCATGACCATGATAGGTAACGAGGCTAAGTAACAATAACGAGGTGATAATGGGTAGTTGTTAATATGAGTGACACATATGTTAAATAACTGCGATCTAGACGGTAGAAGGAGACAACTACTAACTGCTCTGTAGAGCTAACGAGGTACTGCAGTGTTGTTGACAAAGTGGACTGCTCGAAATCTTTTCGACCTCAGCGTATCGGATTGGTCAGCTGTTCAATAATGGAATAATTACGTTTTGATCCAGTCTTTGCCCGAACGAACATCTTTTCAGTGGCTCATGTTAATAGCCAGCCAATTTTGCAGTTGGTCCTTGAGAATTCGAGAGTCCGAACTGATTTCAAAAGGTGCTAAATTGCGATGCGTTCAAGAAGTTGGGGAGGCAACCTGGCTTTGTGTGTCAGCTGTGTGCATACCCATATTATATGTTAATCTTCAACAGTAATAAAAATTAATGCCGTATTATCTGTCTAGTTAATTGCTCAGGCTGCAAACACAATTCTTTTAAATAGCAACATACTTGGAAGTTTTGGGAAACAATGAAATTCTGGCATTAACATTTTCATAAAAAGATGTTGGGATACCATTAAAAGATTACCCAAATTTATAAGTGAAAACAATGTTCCTACCTATCTCGCATATGAGTAGATGGTATCGTAGAGATGTCCTGAAACTTAGCGTAACTTATCGATAATCTAAACAAGTGGATTCAATCTGATCCATATACATATTACTAGAAAATATGCATTGTTCGGATATAGCAAAACACTGAGATCCCGATTTGGGATACGATATCCAGTATAATCACTTATACATTGAATCAATAGAGATAATACACTCAATTTATGGTTAACACAGAAGAAACTAAATAATAACAGAATCTTAGCATATATTATCTAGATATTGTTTATTTTCTAGATTTCTTGCGATTCTCTAGAAATATTCACAATCAATGTTTATTTATCTTATATGTATTTTATATACTATTCTTTCATCAACCGCTAAAGATATGAAATATTAATATTGGCATAACCGTAAAGATATGAAAGAGTGATATATATATATATATATATATATATATATGTGTGTGTATGTGTGTGTGTGTGTGAGCTTTATCAGATTAAATTAAGAAAACTCACATTAAACTAAACAATTTGTGTTTTTTGTTTAAATAATTAATTTAACAACTTAGAAATTTGCAATTAATTCCCTTAAACTTGAAGCTAATCTAAGGATCCCCTTAAATGCGATCCATAAATAACACAATTAATTAATTGGTTGAATCATGAACTGATTTCTTTATTCGATGAGTGTGAGGGAGTTAGTGAATGCCTATATCCAAAGCATAGTAGGTAAAAGGAATATTTGTTTTTGTATAGAAATTTGGAAAATGAGTACCAAAGAAAAGTCCTTTAAAATATGTTTATGTATAAACAATCTGTGAGAAAATCGATATATCTATAATATAAACAAACTAAGGTTTATTTCGGCTCTATAATCGACCATAATAACCTTTATACCGAACTAGATCAATTTGTTGCTTTCGTAGGTGAAAAAAGATAATCAGTGACAATTCCTACTGGGAATTAGGTGAGAACAATATTTAGACCATCATATACGAGATAATATATATATATATATATATATATATATATGTAGTAATATTTGATATTTGGCTCAGGGAGTTGAAATGATCAAAGTAGTCTTTATTGAAATGATTAAGATTAAAAGAGGAACCTTCTTGCTAAACAGATTCAAATAAAGTTTCCCAAACGTTGATGAGATTCCAGTTTTATAATGATATTTTATTTTTCAAACAGCCTACTGCTGTGTTTATTTTGTGCCGGCCTGACTGAATATGTTATTTGGATTACTAGCCATGCCTTATCAATGAACATATGGAGTAACTATGGACAATGTTTTAAATAATACTAATTAAACAGGAACATTATTCTTAATAATTGTACTCTATTTCACTTTTAATCAGGTTGATATCTGAGAACAAGGAACACTTTTATCAGAGAGGGAAAGTAATTGTTTTTAATATATATATATATATATATATATATATATATATATATATAACAAGTCGGTGATATCACGAACAAAACTATTTTGAAAATACTTCTTTCATTGTGAAAATAACTCATAGCGATAACAAAAATCTAATTTATAGTTCTGTTGGAAAGAATTCTAGAACTAGAGAAACTAATTCCAGTATTTGTAAATCCTTCCATGTTTAAGCAAAGAAACATTTTCGTGAAAACAATACTAAGGATTTTATCTTTTATTCCGCAAGTTTTCATGATGTTTGCCCCCACTGCGGGTAATAAGTTGCCGCCAGATATTATAAATGCGTTGTCTCTAGAAAAGTTTCAATCCTTTCTAAAAACATACGTTTTCAAGGATGCTTTCACAGATAAGTAATAATTATCGTTTAAATCTCTTATAGGGTTTTTACAGACATATTATTTGGGCTATCATTGCGCATCCCCTATAAGTGTGTCTTGCTAGAGAGAGCAATTTATTAAATATTCATTATTACTAATGTGTTTATTATTAAAATAAATACAAAATACAAAATGATTACATATTATATTAATTTACCCTTCCAGATTTGATTAACCCTTTCCATAATATTTGGTACGCATTTCAATAAAAGTCATTGGATCGGATGTGAAATAAACACTATGTGAAGAGTTAATTTCTGTTATCATACAAAGTCTTATTTTTATAAAATGCAAAATATTTCATTGAAAAACATAACATTTATCAGCACGATAATAGCGGTAAAGCCATAATACTCTAGGTTTATCAAATTGATGTTCAAACTGAACAAATAGCTCTTAAACTTCAAGGAGCGGAATCGTTTAATCGTTTACGCATATAATAATTTAATGTCAACATTAAACAAATACGTAAGAGATTCAGTAAGTGATGGATTGCTTCATTTGATGAAAGAAACGATTTATTTAACGATGAACTTCTTGACAGAAGAAGTGAGTGATTTAGGTAATATATGATAGTGTGATCGAGTGATGAAATGAATAAGTGAAAAAGGTAGTATGCCAGAGGTGAACAAACGAACTAGAGAGTGACTAAGAGAGAAGCGAGTGAGTCTGTGAGCGATCGATAGATCGAGCGAAGGAGTGTGTGAGTGAGTTATGTCGCTATTTATTGCAGAGTAGATGAAAGGAATACTTTTGAAATAGATACTGGGATAAAGTGTTGTTACAAAAGTCTTTTGTATTATTTGCACCAACAAGAAAGATATATCTCTGATATAGCAAATTAAGGTTATTTCACATTGATAGTGGAGTAGAATAGAGAAAGCCATTTCTAAGATGTCACCATATACAGTTACACCGAGATGGTGTCAGATTTTATTCTTGTTTTTCTTTGGTTAATAAGCTAATCAGTGACTACTATTACCGTGATTTTGTTAGACACAACATTTAGACTATCATATACGAAATAAGATACATAAATATATTTGACCATAATCTATATTTAATTTTTTTCTTTATTGAAATGATCAAAGTAATGTTTATTTAAATGATTAAGAGTAGCAGAGTTTCTTTTCTAACTTATGTCAGAAGGGTGTTTCATCTTTCACTTC
>JAODUP010001232.1:0-2500 GCA_025642065.1 Paralvinella palmiformis
AACATATATTCGGAGAAATGGAATAATAGTCTCAGGTTTTCGACTATTTATCGATATATTGATGTCTACATTTCTCGGAATATTATCATTAGCCATATAATAGCGAGTTACAACAACATATAGTGGATGTTCATAAGATCACGTTAGGATGAGATTAGCTAGCTGCGAATGTTTATGTGATGTGTTAGCATTCGTCACGAAATAATTTATTTTACCAAAAAGTATTTGATGGATTTGTTAATCCGTTTGGTAAATCCTAAAGATCATCCGTTCAATTTATGGTTCACTACCATCGTTACTAACTCATCCCGATACTATTTCATCCCGATACTAACTCGTCCCGATACTAATTGATCCCGATACTAACTCGTCCCGATACTAATTCGTCCCGATGCTAACTCATCCCGATATCAACTCATCCTGATTCGTTAAGTGGCTTATCCTTTCTGTGACCATCGAATACTAATATTTCATGACTCTCCACGGACGTATTTTCCTAAAAGAATTTGTTTGCATCATCTACGGTACTAAAGCCTCCAATACATAACTCCGGACGATTTATTAGATATTTATATGACACTGGCCCCGTGATATCAATCTCCAATTTTCCTTCCAAACGACTAGTGGATAGCTTCCTGTTGGTTCACTTATCCCTCACCATTCAGGTCAGAACTCACGGTGTACTTCACCAAACAAGTCAATTTCATACAACTGTCAAATCACACAAATAGTTCCATGTCCACCTTAGACATCTATATAAGAATGAAACACAAGTTACGGTGTATAGGTCACCCAAATAATATAATAACATACACAAAATATTCATATTCATGTTACCAAAATATGATAACTATATATATATATATATATATATATATATATATATATATATATATATATATATATATATGATGGGGACACTTTTATCATTCTACAGCACTTAATATGAATAGGTTTTCCATTGTTCCGACCATATATTATGGAGGGATAAAGAGCCTTTGTTCAGACCACATATTATGGAGTAATACAAATCCATTGTTCCAACCACATGTTGTGGAGTGATAAAGACCAATTGTTCCGACACCAAGTGATGAAGAACCCGAATAAATGCACAATAAGTGATGGAGAATCCGAATAAGTACATAACAAGTGGTGGAGACTCCGATTAAATACACAACAAATGATTTGTGTTTGTTTATTTCGTTAATAAAAGACAGATATATGTATTATAAGAAGACAATCGACAGCGAAACTAATTGATATTATCTCCATGATATATATATATATATATATATATATATATATATATATATATATATATATATATATATTCTGACAATTTATCAATATAAGATTTGTTTTAAATATAAAACTTTAAAAAAAATTTTTTGAAAAAAAAATTTTAAAATTTAAATTTTAAATATATATATATATATATATATATATATATATTATTAGAGTTTTCCCAAGATTATTTAAACTGGCCACTTCTGATCATAGTGACCGTTGTGGTTGCGTTGTTTAATCTGCTCACAAATTATTTACTACCTGACACTTTATTTAAATACAGCACACCTAGGTTCAAGTCCGACTCGTGTAAAATTGCCACCTAATAAACACCATGCTAGATGAAGATACATCCTGAAGCCCGTCTGATTGGCAATCATATAAACACTTGTATTATTATTATTATTATTATTAAGCGAATGTGTCTTTTGCTTTATTCAAAGACATATATCAAATAGAATAAACGTAGCCCAACTGGAAAATATAAACAACTAACAAGCGCGATAATATGAAATCTGGTAAATGATATATGTTTTTGTTTTTGTTTTCCTATTTAAATATGGGTTTGGTCTCATCCTCCTTGAGCCTTTAAATAGTTGTTCATGGGGCTTTTTTTAATTTCTTAAATTTAATTTTAATTGGGGGGAAAGGGGAATCTGGAAACAAGGTAGAAGACGAAACCCCATTTAAAACCTCTATTTGGTGTATTTAGCGCAATCTCAATTTCAATGATTTTATCGACAATACTAAATAAATAATTATACACAACTCTAATCAGATTAAATATATTAACCGACGAATTGTCTGCGGAAGAACATACACAAAGTTTGCATACAGACATATATTCGTACATACGTACAATTACACGTACACATATATGTCACTTAGGAATAATACATTTCTTTTTTCTTTCATAATGTCAGAATAGTCTCCTGGTATTCTTGTATTAATCTTTATATATTGAAACGTGTCCTCGTTCTCTTATTATTCTCATTGGGCGAATCAACCAATTTTCTAAACATATAAATATAGTTGTAAATTGAAAGAGAATTGAGATTACCTCAATCATAAAATGATTGATTAAATAATGACAGCTTCTATAAAAGATTTAAGAATAGATTATTAATCTGGCTTCGAACGACTCGACGGCTTAATGTAATTAGATACTTATATCTTAATATCGTTATTACATCTTTTAATGGGAAAGTTAGTT